>CATIWO010108878.1:0-10553 GCA_949673435.1 Macaranga tanarius | reverse complement strand
GATAATTAAAATACTTTATAGTTGTTATTAATAATAATGTGAATGTATACATATATATTTAAATTTAATAGTAGTATTATATATACTCAATACTAAAACTATGCACATAGTTTCATTATGTTTTGATAATATTAAATTATTCAGATTATCTATTTTGATGATATTAAATTATCAATAATAATTTACACCAAATTTACGTAAGTTCTTAATATTGATATTAATGCATGCTAAATTATTTAACTTTAATACTTTCATTGTGTTTGTTTACTTAATCTTAAATTAAATATTTGTTATAATAGTAATAATAATGAAATTAATAATTTTAATTTTGTTAATATATATATATATATATATATATATATATATATATATATATATATATATATATATATATATTATTTATTTATATAATATCCAGTACTATATTCAGTTTTCAGTTTGGTATGGTTTTTGGTTCGGTTCCGGTTCGATTCTGGTACGGTTTTTTATAAATCTCCGGTATCGTACCAAATTAGTAAAGCGGTCTAGTTCTATTCGATTCAGGGTTAAAACTATTCGGTTCGGTATGATTTTTTTTTGTCCATCTATTCGAATTTTCGGTTAAGTTTTTTTCTCCATCTATACTCAGCCCTAATACTGAGGGAGAAGTGGGAATGAGGGAGCAGTAGCTTAGTTTTGTTGAATGGGATGGCTGTTGGGAGTAGTAGCAGTGGTGATATTGATGAATTAGAAAGAGAGGAGGAGATGATGATGGTACAAATTGGATCATATGGAGAGAAGGTAAGGCTATTGAGAGATGGTGAAGAATCTGCTTATGAGGAGATAATGCTTCTGTGGGGAATACAGCAGCCTACTCTTTCTAAACCCAATTCCTTCGTCTCTCAATCCTCTCTTCAGCTTCGCATTGATGCTTGCGGCCACTCTCTTTCCATTCTCCAGTCGCCTTCTTCACTGGTTCTCTTCCAACTTGTGTTATTTCATTGTTTTATTATTTTTCTGTTACAATCACTCAGTTGGGTTCTTTTGGGTAGTTTCAATTCACTTGTCTGAACAATTAACTACCCATGATTTATAATCTGTCTGAAATGATTTGTTTGATGAAATGATAAGATTGTGGAGCAAAAAAAATCTTGCTCACTTTGAGATTTTTCTTTATAATAAATGTTTTTATTTGTTGGTATAATTCTTCAATAACTGCTTTAGGACCCTTTTATGGCCTTGTAGTGGAAGGAGCTTTTGATGAGTGGTGATTGATTGATGCATGTGTTGTTCTTGGCACTTATGCACCTTTGCTTTGTTCCGACAAGGCAATGATGTGTTCAGTTATACTGACGCTGTTAATTGAAGGGATAATTGGGGATGGTAAAGCAGTGCCTCATACAAAGCCATCCGTCGTGGATGACTTTTCATACAATTTCAACATCAGTTAAGAGGTGTCCCTATGATGATGTTGGTCATATTCTGTAGTTGCCTGTTATGATGTGTGTCATGTTTCATAGTTGCCTGCTATGCTTCTAAATACTTGAATGTCGTAATCAAAATCTTTTCTTCATCCTCTCACTTTTGTGGTATTCTTGGAGTTTAGTTTAATTGTTGCTGAGTGCCCTGTTCGTCTTTTACTACATTTACAGGGCACTCCTGGAGTAACTGGTTCAGTGATGTGGGATAGTGGAGTCTTACTGGGAAAGTTCTTGGAGCATGCTGTGGACTCCAAGATGCTTACGCTTCAAGGCAAGAAGGTTGTTGAGTTGGGCGCTGGCTGTGGATTGGTAGGGTAAAGATAACTGCTATCTCAATGTCTCATTTTTTTTTTCCGTTCTCAATTATATTATGTTTTTTTTTTTAATTTAATTTAGACAAGTCATCTATTTGCATTTCTTGTGCTAGCTATCTTATACATGGTGTGAAGATCTATGTTGACATCGAATCTCTCTATGCTATGTTTGGATGTGAAGGATTTGACCATGAATTTGGATTAAAATCAAATCTCTTGTTTGGCAACTATGTGGATTTGTATAAATGAAAATTTGAAACAAATCCACAATAGATTTGAAAGCTCATTTAATGAGGATTTGAAATAACATCTAATTACATGTTATTCGAAATCCTTGTATTTGAAATTCAATATTTGAAATCTCGGATTTCAAATCAAATGCTTGCATCCAAACACAACCTTAGTTTACTTAGGGATGTTTAACTTCAATGGTATAGTTATATTATTGCTACTCTTGTTCAAATTCAAGAAATGTGAAGTTCGTTTTTTCCATTTAATTCTTTTAACATGTACGTTCATGTTTCTGGTTTTCAGCTGCATTGCAGCTCTTCTGGGTGCACAAGTTACTCTCACTGATCTGCCTGATAGATTGAGGCTACTGAAAAAGAATGTTGAAGCCAATCTGAGACATGGAGATGTGAGGGGATCTGCAGTTGTAAAAGAGCTCATATGGGGAGATGATCCTGACTGTGATTTAATTGAACCTTTACCAGATTACAGTAAGCTTCTTTTTCTTTTTCTTCTGTCATTTTTTAAATGCATAACCAGCAGCTTATACGATTAAATATTTGCTTTTTCAACCATTGATGCCAACCAAACTTGAGCTGAACAGAGGCCCCCCTGAATTAAGAATCATTAGTGTTGCTTTCTTTGACGAGTTGTATTCGTAGTTGGGCCTTGGATGGTTTTTAGGTTTCTCTATGTACTGGCACAGGAAATTATCTAATCTAGCATGTTAACTTATACTGCATCTTCAGTAATGAAAAGATTAGCCTGGAAAACGTAATGGTTTAGAATTTAGGAACATGGATTTGAATTGGAGTTGCAATGTCATGGTGTCACAGCTGAACTGTTGCGTTTGCAACTGAGCTATGGTGTTTTTTTTTTTTTTCATTGTAACATTATAACTCAAATCTAGAGCATAAGAAGTAACTTAAGTTACAATTGCAAACACCAATAGTTTAACATGCCAACTCAACTCAACTAAGCCTTAATCCCAGGTCTTAGTTTAAGACCTAAGTTAACTTTTTATCGAAAGAACATATGATTGTTTTTTTTATCATAATTGACATGCTAATTAGTTGACATATTGATTATGTGATGGCAGTAATTACAAATGGTAGATAAATGCAACTCTGTTAAACATTATGCATGTAAGAAAAGAAGTTTGCTTAGTGAATAGTACAATGCCCATTTAAGTTTAGTATTTGAAGTTAAATGAATGGGTTTGAATAAACAAATGAACATGAACAGAAGTTTGTTTTGAAATGATCATTGACAAGCTTGTTTTCTGCTTTTTATGTTTTTCAAGCTGCTCATACAAAATTTGATCCATGTTGGTTGGTAACCAACTTTAAGTAATTAATTTAGGTTTTTACTAATAGATATGGAAAAAACTTTGCTTTCAGTTATATTATGTGATGAGATCTTCATGATTTTCAGTAAAATGACTAAAATATATCATTAGTATGTTGTTCATATTAGTACTTCTTGGCTGATAACATTGAAACCCCATTGTTCACCACTTATATTATATTTATATTCTGTACTGATTTGATATAAAAAGTCAAAAACTTATCTTGGTTCTTTTGGAATCAAGTTGTGAATATTATACATGTGGTTTCAAAATTGCTTTGCAACATATCTCTCATTTTCTCTCTTGCGAAACTGTTTCTCTGCTCACTTGTTTATCACAACTGTGTTTCATTATGATCTTCTCCTTACATTATGGTTTCTTTGTGCTATGATTTCAATTTTCAAAAATAGTTTCAAATTAATTTTGCACAACTGTGTTTCATGAATGGAGAATGCTATATTTTATATTCTTATATTATGATTACAGTATTCAAATTTGTATTTAAAGAGATTTTACAAAGGTGAATGGCAACATGATATGGTTTCAGAGTTGGGTCTTGACTATATGATTTAGGGCTGGGTTTCCTAGGAAGTTGGCAATTCCTTGAAATGGCAAAACAGCTATGCCTGCGTCCACCAGCTTAGCCTAACAGTAGTTGCATTTTCTAAACTGGAGCAAAGTTTTTAATTTCAAGCCCTTCCCTTTATAAGTTCAAAATTAAGGAAAACAAAAGAAACTATGTTTAGCAAATATGGAATAGCCTTTTTGGCATGTAAGAGAAGCATCAGTTCTGCCTAAGATCTTTAGAAACTTCTGTTTAAAATGGAGAAGTCTAGGTGGTAGGAAAAATGCTAACATTTGCAAGTGTTTTGCTTCTTTTATTATGGTATGGAGCGTTTTGATGGGGAAGAATGCATGCATTTGCAAAAATCAGAATATGTCCTTTGGGATTTTACAGGAATTTTTTCAAGTGTTTAACTTGATTGGAGGAAATTGCTGTTCCATTTTTTTTTTTTTTTCACTTTTTCTGTTTGTTTTGTATGCTGAGTCTTTTATGATACCTTGGCTTCCATGGTGTTTTTTTTTTCTTAATTAAATTTCTGCTCTTCCCAATTTTTAGCTCATGTTCATCTGTCTTCAATTGTTTGATGTTTTTATCAAAATTGCTCAATGTGTTTGTCAATATGCAAAACCCAAATCAAACTGACTATCAAAACCACCAGCAAGGTTAAATTAATTTGTTGGTTTCTCCTCTATATTGATTGGTGTCAACTTTAACATTTCACAAACCAGAACTTTTGATTTTGGTGGAAAAATGCCTCTACTGATATTGAACAGTCCTAATAACGAGAGTAGAAAGCTATTCATGATATAGATTGATCAGCGAGGCAAAATGGAAAAAAAAAAGTAATAAATGTGATAATGTGATATCTTTTGTACGTTATCTCTGAGTGGGTAAGAAGAAACAAGCTTCCTCTATGGAAAAGGAGATAGGGGTGCAGATCAAAAGTATGAAAGGTAAGAGTATAATTCTTAATTGTGGGATTCACGTTTTTCTTCTAAGTTCACAGTCCTACATCAATAGATATACTCCTTTTAGTTGAAAAATCTAGGACAAGAATAATCTAATTCCTTCCCCAAGATTAAGCATAAAAAGGAAGGACTCCTCTCACATTGGGAAGACATGAGTCATATCCAATCTGTTGTAAACTAGATATACTTAGAGATATCTTCAAAGGTGTTACAAATGTAATTCCAGGAATTTTACCAAACTTATGTAATATAATGACTTGATGACATTGGCAACAGCAACTCTCGTTCCTATGAGTTGATCAACAGCATGGTAAAAAAAGACACTTAAGCCATTGGACTCCCAACGGTTATCCTAAAGGCAAGGACAGGTAAGTCCCAATAGGGAACAATGAAATTAAAAGGGACAAAGGAGTCTGGATTCATATCTTAAGATATTAAATATGGTTATTTGTGTTGCTTCATGTTGGTGTCAAAAGTTTGAGTTTGCTATTCCCAATAAGTTCATAAACAACTCAAAAGAAACCTTCAAAGTTCTCTGTCCATTGACAATTGAGCTATCTCCAACCATAACACAATGATGTAGATGACAGGAGATTCATGAAAAATAAAGTTTTTAATATTCGATAAATTCATATACAGTTTATTTGAGATAATAAAACACTTTCTAGGCTTTTTAAAGTCTTGTATGTCTTTTTGTGAAAATTGCTCATTGGTATTTAAGTTTCATGAGATATCTAGTAATTTCCAGCTTCCGCTGGAAAATTACTAAATATCGGAGTCCGTTGTCGTTGGTTAAATTTTATTCTGAGTTTTGTTTGGTTCCTTAAATACAACCACTGCTTGTAATGCTTTTCATCCAGTTTACTCAATTAAAAAATCCTTCAGTTATGCAATTACTTGTTCTGTTTTTTGAACCTTTGGTTTTTGTCCATCTTCTTCTACAGTCAGTCCCTATTCTACATTAGCATATTTCAACCATTAAGAGTTAGTCTTGGCAGTCAATTTGATTTTAACCCATCTCTAGCATATAAATTGACTTAACTACAAATGTAGAAGACAACCTACAGGTTGGCTATCCTAGGTTAGAGAAGAAAATCTACCAACCCAATTGTTGAGGATTGCATTATTTTCTTTTCCTTTTGGAATGAGATTTTAGTAAATAATTCATTCAAGAAAAGTTTGAAAAGTAAATGGAGCAGAACCTGTGAGGCAGTGGATTCAATGCAAGGTTGTGAACTATAATATATGAATAGTTATGATATAAACCTGACATTCATATTGTTCTCAACAATTAACATATATCTCTCAAGGTGAAGCTAACTAATCAATCTTTTTTTATTAAAGAAGAAGCATACTGGTAATAATTTTTCCGGTTGGCTTCTGCAGGAGCTTTTGGTGGCCATGTTTTTCATAGGGGTTTATAGAGTTCGTGAACTAGAGTGTGAATGTATTGTCCTGGATTTTTTTAAGTGTAGAACGTAGGTTTTTTAATCAATAAGAAAACAGAAGGGAAAAGATTCAAAGGAAAGTTTAATTCATCTATTAGGCTGGACGTAAAGTTGGTTACCAATGGAAGCCATTCCATGCCTACTTCCTAAAGTTTGCTTATGCATATCTTTGCATTTCTAGTGCAAGATGAGGTCTGCAACTCAAAGTAGTGAACTTTCCCTAACCTCATCCCAGAGAAGCATCGGTGCTAAGCCAAGTGATTTTCCTCATGAAATTGTCAAATGGTGTTCATGGATTTGTAATAACAGAAGGAAATTCTCTACATTTTAAGTGGTCTTTTCCATGCATGACTTGCCAATGTTTGCTAATGTTCCTGGTTTTTCCAGTTATAGGCTCAGATGTTATCTACAGTGAAGGAGCTGTGGTGGATTTGTTGGACACATTAATGCAATTAAGTGGAACCCAAACGACAATATTTTTGGCTGGAGAGCTTCGGAATGGTGAGAATCTCAAACTCTCAAACCTGCCCTTCTTATTACCAATTTTAAATTCACTAGGACAGATGCATTGGAAACCTGGGCTGCAATGAAGGTTCTAAATAGCTTTGCTAGTGAACATTTAGAATTCTAGGAGTCTCTGTACCTTACCCCCCCTTGCACTCCTAATTCATCATATTTTTAATGCTTGTTGCTGGTGCAGATGCTATCCTCGAGTACTTCCTAGAGGCTGCAGTGAAGGATTTTGTGATTGGCCGTGTGGAGCAGTCACAGTGGCATCCAGATTATTGCAGCCACAGAGTAGTATTGTATGTTCTGATAAAGAAGTGAATTCAAAATGGAGCTCGTTTATGTACATATACGTGGTTATTTTCAGGACAATAAAATTTTTAGCAGCATTGTAATAGTCTTCTAGATACTGATCTTAGGACCAGAAAAGAAAAGGGCTGCTTACTTCTCAATTGAATCAAAATTCAATAAACCTAGAGTAATGTTTTGTTCAAAAAATCCGAAAATCAAAATTTGAGTGTCGTGTCGTAAGAAAAAAACAAATTGGGGAAGAAGAAATTTTTTCTATTGAACGATTTTGCTCAGTTTGACTAATTTACATACTAATTTCTATTCTATCCTCCCGGAATTCATTCTTCAGGGAATTCCATGTAAAAGATTTCATGGATTTCTTCCAATTTCCTTATTTAATAATGTCATTGGAAATCATATAAGGGCAATTCCTATTTAATGGAGCTGGGAAATTCTGTTCAATCTGCATGACATGTGGTTTTTGTCCCTAATTTACTTGTGTGGTTCTTTTCAAATTGTGTGAACTTTGGTCCAAATTTTATTTTATAAATCTAGCAATATTACAACGATACACTCTGATCAGTCTACATTTGCTCGATCATATGGGGAAAGACTAAGAAAAGAAGAGCACAAGTCACCCATATTTCTTTAGAAATTATAACCGAGCAAAAGAGAAACACAAAAAGAAATCCATTGGAAAAGGGGCCAATGCAGTCTACATCTAATTTTGATCTTCCGCATATTATAATTACTATTTGATCTTATTTTATCATATTGTACTATTTGCTGTTGCGTTCATCCTTTTTTTTTTTTTTTCAAACTGTACTATATTATTGTGTTCCGTAAAAAAATTTGTTAAATGTTTGAAAAATGACAATCATATCTCTATGGTGTGTCTAAAATAAAAAAGTTAAATAATCATTAATAAATCAGAAAATAAAATTAAACAATTAATATTGTTATAAAAAGTAATTGATAAAGAAACCAATAAATTGTAACTAATAAATATGGTAAAAAGTAATATTAGAGTGTCCCATGTTTTATTATATTGTACCATTACCATTTTCTATTGGCATATACATACATGTATTTGTATGATTTTGTCACTTTATCCTTATGTATTTTTAGTTTTACCAAATTAATACTTCAACTTGTCTATAACCTATTATATAAACACCTGTTTGCACTGTTGGTAAGACACGTAGGATAACATGTCAGCATAGAAATAATGACAAAGTGGCAAATTCATACAAGTACATGTATATAGAAAAAGTTGAGGTGTTAATTTGACAAAATTGAAAATATACGGGATAAAATGATAAATTCATATAAGTACAAGTGACTACAGATGTATTCTACTTTTTCTATTTTTTAATTAAAAATTATCGAAAAATTTATATATATATGCAAGGATAAAAAAATGTGAGAACTTGCACTGGTATCCAATACTGATACATTAGATGAGTTCTTAGAACATTTGAAAAAACATGAAGAACATTGAGGATAGTATTACAACTTTCGAGGATGAAATTTCTTAAGAGTAGAAGAATTGCAATATTCTGCCCTAGAAATTAACTGGTTTATGGACAGATTTATGGACTAAATAGTAATAGAAATAAGTTATGAGGATTATTTGTGCCTAAAGGATTTTATAAGGGTCAAAATGGATATTTGTAAAAAAAAAAAGGCTTCTTCTGTAAGCCAATTCTTATTTTTTTTCTTCTTACTGCCTCCAGCTTCTTCTTACGTCTCCTTCTTCTTTATATTTCCATTTTCTTTCCTTTTCTTTTCCTTAAATCTTTCTTAACAATTTCAAGCATTTCTTCAAGTTTCTTATAGCAAATTCAAGCTTATAGTTTCAATTGTTTTTTGTAAGTAAAACTATTTTTTTCAAGTTTTTGATTTTGTATAGAATTTGATGTTTTAATTGAATTTTTGAGTTTTAAGCTTGTTTATACAAAACAGACCCTTATGATGTTTAGAATGGTATTTAAGTTTGAATTGGATTGATTTTTAATATTTTTTGGCTAAAATGGAGTGATTTTCAGTGTTTTGGGTCGATCAGGCGACGCCTCAGCACTGAGGAGGTGCCTCAGTGCACTGGGGAGGCGCCTCAGTGCACTAGGGAGGCGCCTCAGTGACCCTTTTTGAGCTCCAAACCCTAATTTGAGCAGTTTGGACCATTTTTCGGATCCTATACCATATCTTTTAGCCATATATCAATTAAATTGAGTAGAATTTAGATATTTAACTTGTGTTCTTATACATTTGCTTCTGGATGTTAGGAGCAACCTCAACCTCAACCTCAGCCATATAGCCTAGGTTAGAGTCGAATAGGTAGTTTTTGCTTCAGCAAGCCAGGTGAGTGGTTATATGTATATAAAATTAGTTTTGAAGCTAAGTACATATATATTTATGTATGTAAGGATATTCAAATGTTTCAGATGATTTAATAAATGATGTTTCCTTACAAATAGTCTTTTAATTAATTATTAGCTTGCAACTATAGTTTTATAGGTTACTTAGCTTTTATATCTGAAATTGGGAACATGTAGCAATATATTTGTTACTGATATAGTTAAAGTATTTTGAAGTAAGAATGTGTCTATTATTGTTATTTTATAAAATGATTAAGTATGTGTTTATTATTGTTATTTTATGAAATGATTATTCTCAGCAGTATTTTGATACTAGCACCAGGTTAGAGTCGGATAGGTAGTTTTTGCTTCAGCAAGCCAAGTGAGTGGTTATATGTATATAAAATTAGTTTTGAAACTAAGTACATATATATTTATGTATGTAAAGATATTCAAATGTTTCATATGATTTAATAAATGATGTTTCCTTACAAATAGTCTTTTAATTAATTATTAGCTTGCAAATATGATTTTATAGGTTACTTAGATCATTTCCTTACAAATAGTCTTTTAATTGATTATTAGCTTGCAAATATGGTTTTACAGGTTACTTAGCTTTTATATCTGAAATTGGGAACATGTAGCAATATATTTGTTACTGATATAGTTAAAGTATTCTGAAGTAAGAATGTGTTTGTTATTGTTATTTTATGAAATGATTAAGAATGTGTTTATTATTGTTATTTTATGAAATGATTAAGAATGTGTTTATTATTGTTATTTTGTGAAATGATTATTCTCAGCAGTATTTTGATACTAGCACCAGCTAGATATTCAGCTATTATGATTTATTAGCAGTTTGAATGATTGATTTATAAGCAAACCTATACACTCGTGATATGTATCCTTTAGATTACACCATGATGACCGGTGACTTATATCAGCAATATTATTAGCAACTGTCTTAGAGACAACGCTTGGTTGTACATATAGCTTTGGGGGCGTACAAATTAGTAGTTAGCTCTTGGGGGGCAGCTCTGCGCATGCATATGACCAGCATATATATA
>CATIWO010108862.1:0-15386 GCA_949673435.1 Macaranga tanarius | reverse complement strand
GTCGGCTCTGTTAACCTCGAAGTCATATCAGACGGCTGCGACCACCGTGGCTTTGTCGAAGCTGGCACTGCTCACGCCTATATTGAGCGGTTAAAATCTGCTGGTTCAAGAACTTTGGCGGAGCTAATCATCAAATACAAGAGTACCCACCACCCTATTGATTGTGTAATATATGAGCCTTTCATGCCTTGGGCGTTGGATGTAGCCAAAGAATTTGGGTTAGCTGGAGCTGCTTTTTTCACTCAGCCTTGTACTGTTGATTACATTTACTACAATATTCAACATAAGTTGTTGAAGCTGCCTGTTTCTTCAACCCCGGTTTCGATTCCAGGATTGCCTTTGCTTGAGCCTCGAGATATGCCATCGTTCGTGGGTGTACCAGGGTCTTATCCTGCTTATTTTGAGATGCTGTTGAATCAGTTCTCTAACACTGATAAAGCTGATTTCATCCTTATCAACACTTTCTACAAGCTTGAGCCTCAGGTAAGTGATGTTTCTGACTATATATGTCGTAATCAGTTTGTCATAACTAGCTAGGCTGAGCAAATCCATAGCGATTGATTTGGATTTAAGTGTTAAATTACAGTGCTCGATGGTATGAGAATTCAAACAATTTTATAAGTTTTTGCCCAAGGACGTTCCATGTGGGGAGATCCCCTTTTCAGATTTTCACCATCATCAGGACTAATTTTCTTACATCAGTATTAGTTATAGAATGCAAATAAAATTTAATCTCATATTCAGTGTGATGTTAGTACACCTTACAGTTTGTAATAATTAGGCTGAGCGATTTCACAGTGATTGATTTGGATTTAAGTTTTAAATGCACTGCTTGATGGCATGAGTTTTCCAAATAAACTTTGAGTTCCTGCTTGACGATTTTCTCAGTGGAGGTACACTGTTCGAATTTTGACTAGATAATTTTTTTTCAAGCTATTATTAATTATGAAAGCAAATAATTAAAGAATACTCTTATTTAAGTAAAGTTTCATAGTACATGATGTCATATTAAATTAGCTGCCGAAAGATTTTTATTTTTTTTTTATATATAATTTTGCCATAATTGAGCTGATTAGGTAGGGTTGACTGATCTTGAGCAGTTTAAATAAATAAAAAAAAAAAAAGAAAAATATCGAGACATCTAGCGGGGAGGACAAATACCATTTTGTCCTCTTTTTTTTTTAATTATAAATAAATAATTAATTAAAAAATAAATTATAATTTATGGGTTTATAAATTATAATACGATGAGTTTATCCCGTGTTTTTGGGATTTAGATTTTGTCAATTTATTTAATTAAATAATTAAAATATATATTTTTATTATTAAATAATTTTTATATTATACAAAAATAAATAAATATCGTGGTATTCACCCAGTTCTTTTTTAGATTTTAAATTTTGTCAATTTATTAAAATAATTAAAATATATATTTTTTAATTATTACATAATTTTTTATTTAAAAAATAATAAAGGTAAAAGGGTCATTTGTCCCGCGCTATATTTCTGGCGCCATCCAAAAAAAAATATTAATCTTATACCAGAGTACTGTAATGTAATGCCGTGACACCTCATAGCTGTGGAAAAGAAAAAGAATAATATTTGTTTTGTTTTTTCAGGTAGTGGATACAATGTCAAAAGTTTGTCCAGTATTGACAATTGGACCAACAGTCCCATCTGCATACTTAGACAAAAGAATTGCGAATGATGACGACTATCATATCGACCTCCATGAAGCAGACGCCTCAATATCCATCAACTGGCTCAACAATAAGCCAGAAAGGTCAGTCATATATGTAGCTTTTGGCAGCATCTCTGGTTTAAGCGACAAGCAAATGGAGGAACTTGCATTGGGCTTAAAGAAAAGCAATTTCTACTTCATATGGGTAATTAGAGACGTTGAACAAGCAAAACTGCCCAAAACATTTACGCAAAACTTGGGTAATAAAGGCTTTGTAGTGGACTGGAGTCCTCAAGTCAGAATGCTGGCTAATAAAGCTGTAGGATGCTTTCTAACGCACTGCGGATGGAACTCAACAATTGAGGCATTGAGCTTGGGCGTACCAATGGTGGCAATGCCACAATGGACCGACCAGCCGCCTAATGCGAAACTCGTGGAGGATGTTTGGAAGGTAGGAGTGAGAGTTAAGGTTGATGAGAGTGCAGGAATAGTGACAAGAGATGAGATTGAATTTTGCGTAAGAGATGTAATGGAAGGAGATAGAGTGGCAGAGATGCGAAAAAATGCTGAGAAATGGAGGGAGTTGGCTATAGAGGCTATTAGTGAAGGTGGTACTTCTGATACTAACATTAATGAATTTGTATCAAAGTTGTTAGCACCAAAAATTCACTATCTAGCTGTGTCCTGATAGTATATTGTTGGGTGGGTGGCTGGAGTTGGAATGCTACTAAATAATTGTTCTAATCCAATAATTTAGTTATTCCTTTTAATTAAATAAAAGTTTTTGTTTAATTGACTAGAAATTTTTAAAGAAAATAGATTATTAAATTAACCCAATATTTTTTATGAACCAAGATGGCGGTGTTTGCTTAAAATATTTTGAATGAGTTTTAAGTTACATTTTTTGGAAGTTCATTATTTTTATTTTATGTGGATTCATATAAATAAAAGAATATATTTGACAGTATTTCTGTTTTATGTAATATACATGTAATGTTAATTTTTTAAAAAATCAGAATAATTAGTTTTTGTGTGTGTATATATATATTAAATTTATATATTATAATCTTAAAAATGTATATACATGTAATCTTTCTTATAAAATGTTATATAATAAGTTAATATTTTTTTATTTAATAGATATAATTTCTTAAAAAATATTTTTAATGTAAGATGGCAAATTAAACTCAAAATAAATATTATTTAACGTACATAGTTATTAGATAAAAATAATAATTAAAAGAGAATACTTTATAAAACATCAACAATCTTTAGAAGAAGCTTTTACCTCTATCTAAATATTCCTCCATATATATATATATATATATATAAACCCAAAATTTAATAAAATAATTATTTAGTATTATTTTTTAATTAAAATACTATTATACATAATCCAATACTAAGAGGGTGTTTGGTTCAGTTTATTTGAGTAGCTGATAGAAGTTTTTTTTCAGTCAGCTACATTTTAGATGTTTGGTAAAGTTATCAAATCCATAGCTGATAGCTGATTTTATCCAAAACAGCTACGGATTTGATCAGCTCCATTTTGGAGTTTTTTTTCCAACAGTTAAGAGCTGATTTAAATTTATTTTGTATTTAGACTATATTACCCTTATTGTAACATCCGTATCCTAAAACCGGATTTATTTTGGATTAATGATAATTAAGGAATATTAATTTATGTTAAATGAATTTTATTTGGAGTTAATTGTCAATTGGTTAAATGAATGATTAAGAGAATGATTATGTTGTATAAAGTTGATATTAAATAGAGATTTATTTACAAGATATTAAATTGAAGCTGTTGAGAGTTACTATATTACTAATGTGAGAAATAATAAGGATGATGTTAATATATGTGAGATAATTGAATAAAGTTGAAGGATGTAATTGAAAAGAAAGAAAGGATTAAAGTGTAACAAAAGGAAGTAAATTAAGTAGAAAAGAAAGAAAGAAAAGAAGAAGGACCAAAGAGGAAAGAAAGAGAGTTATTAGGAATGTACAGGAGAAAGCATGGGGAGGAAGAGAAGAAAAAAAAGAAGAGGAAGAAGGAGAATGGCAGAAGCAAAAGAGGAAGAAGAGAACAAAATAAGTGGCCTAGTAGCTAAAAAAATTCAGATTTTAGAGGAAGAGAACAAATTCGGCTAGAGAAATTAGTGAGTGGTGGATTTGATTGATGTTTATGTATTTTTATTTTCTAAAGCTTTTGATTCTTAATTATGGGTAATTGGATGTCTAAAATTATAAATTTAGACGTGATTTTGATGTTTTTAAGTTGCATATGAGCTTAGCTTCAGTTTACAATTAGTGTATGAACTTCTGGCATGATCAAATTATGTAAAATTGAGTTTTTGGTTGAATTTTCTATTGCTGATTGTCGACCCAGATGGCTAGAGGGCGACACCTCTACAACTGGGACGGCGCCTCTGCTAGGCTGGGCAGTGCCTCTGCCCACAATGCCGGTGCCTTTGCTACCAGAAGGCGGGACGCCTCCGGGGGTGAGAGAGAGCGGCGTCTCTGCTTGGGAAGGCGGTGCCTCCGCCAGTGGTCGACACCTCCGTGAGGCATGGTCGGCGCCTCTGCATAGTGTTTGCACCTCCATGACCTGTAACGCATCCGATTCTAACCGTTTATGCTTTATTTGAACCACAACGATGAACTATACCATAGAATAATATTTTAAAGCTTTAGAAATGTCAATAAATGCGATAAATCCTTAAGTTTTGATAATTCTTGATAATTATTGATAAGTCTGTATTAATAAATAAAAGAAATCTAAATTATTGTATATTGTGAAGTCTCAAATAAAGAGACTAAATCATTGTGAATAATTGATAATGAATACCCAATCTGGCAAGAGCGTTGCCTTTGCAAAGAACGTAAATATTGCAAGTCCTACAATGATAAATATATGAATAATTGATAATGAGAATGTAATTATATGAGAGTATATATGTAATTATATGAGAGTATATATGTATATATATATGGGATGAGTTGGGAATGATGAGCTGGCCACTCGATTGATAACTGTCTTTGGGACAGCGCAGGGATTCAGAGGTACCTTTGGGGTGAATCCTTATGGTTTATATGTATGCATACAATGATATTGATAAAAATGAAAATGTGAATTGGCTAGTGTAAGCCATGAAAAATAATATGATTTGGCTAGTGTAAGCCATGAAAAAGAAAGTTGAGATGATATGAGAGAGAGCTGTTGTATATTACTATTTCCTTCGGGGAAGGGTTGAGAAATTATTTATTATGAGAAAATGATATGAATAATCATAATACTATATTGAAATTATTGGAACTCTCAACCCTAATTGCAATTGATATAAGAAAGTTCATAATAAACCAAAGCATGAATCTACTTGTGATAATAAATGATTTATGAGACTTTATAATAGTTATAATTGTGGTTTTAAATTATTAGCATTTGAGTTGCGAACTTTTGGGGATTTGGTGGATTCTCTATATTTTATTAAAATAAGCATTTCAGACCCCAAATTTACTGTGAATTATTTTTGGTAAACCTTTAAAGGAAGGTAAGGATTTATTTTGATGATTTAAACTGCCTTGGGCTTTATTTTGGAAAAAGGACTTTATATTCTTGATTTCATTTGGATCCGTGTTATTATTAAAGGTATTTAATTATTCCCTATGAAATGGGTATTCTTTGCTACATGCATTTGTGAAAGGAAGGTTTATTATAAAATATTTTATTTTGACAAGGCAATGTGTTTGTAAGTATTTATCAGTTTTTAAATGCCTATTGTATTTTGAAATTTAGTATGTTTTGGGTAAATACTTTTTCTTTTAAAAGATATACTAGCTGCTCACTAAGTAATTTCTTTTGGAATTACTCACCACCGTTTTTAAAATATTTTTCACAGCTTAAAGATAGTCTAGCATCATTATGGTTGTACAGTGGGCTACCATGATTTATGAGGTCACCCCTGCAGAGATCCTAGTGCGGTACATCATATGTCATGATGTGGATGTAGAGTTAGTGTTTAAGATTACTGTCATGCCTATAGGAGTTGATGCACGTGTTTCATCGGTGCGAGAGGAGCTGGAGGATAGTGTCTGCACCATCTTCCGCATTTATTATACTACCTCGTTAGATGTCCAGGTCACCCTTACTTGGGTGTGATACAGTCTTATGGATGCATCTTTTTGCCTTTTTGCTTTCAGCCATTTCCTCACTCTTTATGAGCGTGTCACCAGAGTTATCTTTGAGCCAGTGGGCTAGTTGCTTTTATTGAGGGTTTAGACCTGGATATGTGCTGCTATTACTATCTTCACCACCACCATCTTATATCGGACAGAGATCTGAGGTTATGGGATTAGATGCTAGGACAAATAATGATGTACCGTGTATTATTTGTATTAGCACCTAGTACTCTGATTGCATATATTTATGATGATGATCATTAAGTGCATGTATTATAACCTTGAAAGCTCACTAAGTATATTAAGAATTTAATGAATGCTATTACTGTATATAATTGAGTATTATTAGTTAATTAAAGGATAAGGCGTGACAAGTTTGGTATCAGAGCTTAAGGTTATTAGGTTCTGTAGACACTAAAAAATATCATGTTATGTATTAAATGACATCGAGAAGTATTGAGTTGATGAATTATGATTGTAGAAATGTATTGATATATTGTTGATGATGAGAAATTCTAAAGTTTTGTGATTTTAATTTTCAGAAGATGGCAAGAACTAGAGGTGGAATGATTGTGAACCAGAATAGAGGTCTTGGTAGAGATCGTGGTAGGGGTAGAGCTAGAGGTAGAGGAAGAGGACGTGATGTCCAACTTGATAGTGTAAGGCTAATTGAGGTAGCTAATGTTCTTGGTAGGAGTCAGATGTCTATAGGGGAATCATCTCCATCGTCAGCTTCGGTTGGCAATGAGAGAGGTGATAGGCCGAATGTTCGTGCTGCTAGTCCGTAAGGTAGTTCTGTGTCAGCATCTATTTTTGAGTGTATTCCACGAAGGGTGAGGAATATGTATTATGCACCACCGCTTGAGATACCTGTGAATGTGCCAAACCCGCCTGTAGCTCCGGTAGTTCATATCGATGCTACCGATTTGGCGAGAATGATGGCAACGGTGATGGCAGAACATGAGAGGTACAGGAAGCCGGGAGATGTAATCGAACATGCAAAGAAGTGTGGGGCTTACGACTTTCATGGGACACTGGACCCAGGACAAGCAGATAAGTGGGTCAGAGTAGTGGAGAAAGCTTTCAACACACTACAGTTGAGTGATATTGAGAAAGTAAGCAATGTGTACAGCCTTATATTTGAGAAGGTGGACGACTAGTTGATGAGGATTAAGAACTTGTATGGGGAAGCGCTTATGTGGCAGGTCTTTAAGGAAGAATTTAGTAGAGAATATCTAACAGAGACTTTCCAGAAGCAAAGGAAAGCTACGTTCGTGAACATGACACAAGGATCGATGTTGGTCAGGGAGTACATGGATAAATTTGAGGAGCTGTATCAGTATGCAAGAGAAATGTACCCTACAGAGGAGGCTAAGAGTGATAAGTTTCGGGATGGACTGCATGTATCCCTGAGAGAGAAGCTAAATCTGTACGTCGGTACAACCTTTAAAAGCTGGGTTGAGAAGGTAATGGAATAAAAGAGGCTCGACAAAGAATTGGAGTCTGCAACAAAGGTTAAATCCTATCAAAATGAGGGGTCTTAAAGACAACCTTGGAGAGGTAGTCATAGCCGGAGATCCAGATTCAATCCCTATTCACAAAGCAATATGTGATCAGGAGGGAACTTTCGACATCAAGGTAGTCAGATGTCGGTGAGGCAACTAGTGCCAACATTTCGACCGAGTAGCTTTGAAAACACTCCGAGAGGAGGAATGAATTTACCTCGGTGTAAATTGTGCAAGAAGAATTATATGGGCAGTTGCGCAAGAAGTAATGTGCGTTGTTTTAAATGCAATGAGATGGGACATTATGCCTTTGAGTGTACTAAGGGTATATTTGGGGAACCCTCAGTGCAAGGGTCAAGTGCTCCTAGATCTGGAAGAGTTGGTAGACCTCCGATTGCTGCAAGAACTGTTGGGGCAAAAAGTGAAGCTAGTAGGGCTCCACAAGCTCAAGAGAGGCCTACGGGGCAAGCTAGTGCAGTAAAAAATGTACAACAAGTAAGAATTTATACAGTGATCGAGAAAGAGGCAAAGAATGCACCAGATGTCATTAAGGGTATGGCTTTTATTTACAATAAGATAGCATGTGTACTGATTGATCCGGGTGCAACATTCTTATTTATATCATCCATATTTGTGCTGCATAATAAGTTAGAATTTTTTGATTAGTATGCCTATGGGAGTTGGCGTGATTTATGATAAGATCACTAGAAATGTTGTTGTGAAGATAGGAGAGGATGAGTTAGAATGGGAGTTTATGCCTTTACCATTAAACGACTTTGATGCTATTTTAGGCATAGATGGATTAAGTCGATACAAAGCTAATGTGGATTATTTTGAGAGGAAAGTAATGTTTGAGAAAGAGGATGGTAGAAAAGTTTGTTTTATGGGAGATAATAGGAAGACTAAAACTAAGATAGTTTCTGCTATGATAACTATGAAATATCTTAGAAAAGGGTATGATGCTTATTTGACTTTTGTAGTGGATAAAAGTAAGAAGAGAAAACAATTGAAAGGAGTAACCATAGTTAATGAATTTGAAGATGTGTTTCTAGAGGAATTACTGGATTTACCCCCTGAGAGAGAGATTGAGTTATTACCGGGTGTATCACCCATATCTCAAGCTCCACATAGGATGGCTCCAGTGGAATTGAAAGAGTTAATGGTGCAATTGCAAGAGCTTTTAAATAAAGGTTTCATTAGACCTAGTTTTTCACCCTGTGGAGCACTGGTACTATTTGTTAAAAAGAAGGACGGGTATATGAGGTTGTGTATAGATTACCGACAGTTGAATAAGGTTACTATTAGAAATAAGTACCCACTGCCGAGAATTGAGGATTTATTTGATCAACTTCAGGGAGCTACAATATTTTCTAAGATTAATTTGAGGTCTGGGTACCATCAATTGAGGATTAAGGAGTCTGATGTACCTAAGACTGCATTTAAAATGAGATACGGACACTACAAGTTTTTAGTGATGCCGTTTGGACTTACGAATGCACCTGCAGCATTCATGGATTTGATGAATAGAGTTTTCAAACGTTACTTAGATAGGTTTATGATTGTATTTATCGATGATATTTTGGAGTATTCCAAGTCTAGTTTGGAACACGAAGAGCATTTGAGGATTGTACTGAATACTTTGAGGGATAGATAGCTTTATGCCAAATTTACTAAGTGTGAATTTTGGTTGGATAAAGTGATTTTCTTAGATCATGTGATCTCCGCAGAAGGAGTATATGTAGATCCAAATAAGATTACGGCCATAGTAAATTGGGAACCGCCTAGGAGTGTAACGGAAGTTAAAAGTTTCTTGGAGCTAGCTGGATATTACAAGAGGTTTGTTCGAGATTTCTCGATAATTACATCACCTATGACTAAGTTGTTAAGAAAGGATGTGAGATATCGTTGGACTTCTGAATGTCAACAGAGTTTCAAAATTCTAAAGGAAAAGTTGACGACTGCACCTGTGTTGACTTTACTAGTGGAAGGCGGTAGATTTGTGGTATACAGTGATGCTTCGATATAAGGATTAGGTTGTGTATTGATGCAGGAAGGCAAAGTCATTGTTTATACATCCAGACAATTGAGACTTCACGAGCTAAACTATCCCACGCATGATTTGGAATTGGCAGTGGTAATTTTCGCCTTAAAGATATGGAGACATTATCTTTATGGGGAAACATGCCAAATATTTATAGATCACAAGAGTCTCAAGTATATTCTCAGTCAGAAGGAACTGAATTTGAGACAAAGGAGATGGGTGGAGTTACTGAAGGATTACGACTGTACGATTGAATACCATCCGGGCAAAGCCAATGTTGTGGTGGATGCTCTTAGTCAGAAATAGACTGGGAATCTACATTACATACACACTACTAGGATGCCCATGTTAATCTAGCTCAGAAAGCTAAACGTTGAACTCGATATAGATACACCTGATTGTGTATTAGACACCTTGAAGGTGAGGTTATTGTTAATGGAGCGGATTGCTCAAGCTCAATGAACTAATGATGAAACACTGCAATGGATTGAAGATATGAAAAGTGGAAAGAACAAGAATCTGAGTTGTGATGATCAAGGAGTGATAAAGATGGGAAAGAGAATTTATATTCCAAATAAAGACGAATTGAGAAGGGAAATTTTGGAAGAAGCCCATTGTTCTGCATATGCGATGCATCTTGGAAGCACCAAGATATATCAGAATTTAAAGAAAAATTTATAGTAAAAAGGGATGAAAAGGGAAATTACGGAATATGTTTCAAAGTGTTTTATATGTCAGTAAGTCAAGGTTGAACATAGACACCCAACTGGTTTATTTCAATCATTGCCTATACCAGAATGAAAGTGGGAACATATAACCATGGACTTTGTGGTAGGATTGCCGAGGACACAACAAGGGAATGATGCAGTGTGGGTGATTATGGACAGATTGACAAAATCTGCCCATTTTCTACCAATTAAGATAACATACAATTTGAAAAAATTGGCAGAGTTGTACATTAAGGAGATAATAAGGTTGTATGGGACGCCAATATCTATTGTATCAGATCGTGATTTGAGATTTACTTCAATATTCTGGCCAAGTTTACCGGAAGCACTTGGTACTAGATTGAGATTTAGTATTGCTTTTCACCCTCAGACTGATGGACAATCTGAGAGGACCATTCAAGTGCTATAAGATATGTTGAGATAGAGTTCTTTAGATTTTGGTGGAAACTGGGATAAACAAGTGTCATTGATGGAATTCGCATATAATAATAGCTATCAAGGCAGTTTGAATATGGCACCATTTGAGGCTTTATATGGAAGGAGATGTAGAACTCCTATTTGTTGGGATGAAGAAGGGGAAAGGAGAATATTAGGTCCTGAATTGGTTCAGATCACTACAGATAATCTTCAAATAGTTAGAACCAATTTTAAGGTAGCCTAGGATAGACAGAGGAGTTATGCTAATCTAAAGAGGATTGACATTGAGTTTAATATGGGTGATAAATTATTTTAGAAAATATCTCCGTAGAAAGGGGTGATAAGGTTTGGGAAATGAGAAAAGTTAAGTCCTAGGTTTATAGGACCGTATAAGGTTATTGAAAGAATTGGGCCAGTGGCCTATTAGTTAGACTTACCCCCAGCTCTTGAGGGAGTGCACAATATATTTCATGTATCTATGTTAAGGAAATATAGAAGTAACCCCACTCATATTTTGAAAGAGCAACCTGTTGAGTTAAAAGAAAATTTAAGTTATGAAGAAGCTTCTATAGTAATTCTAGCTAGGGAACAAAAAATTATAAGGAACAAGGTTATTCCTCTAGTTAAAGTATTATGGAAGGACCACTCTCAAGAGAAAGCTACATGGGAGCGAGAAGATGATATGAGGCATAGATACCCAGGACTGGTGTAGTAGAGACATGTATGTACTTGTACAAATTTCGAAGATGAAAGTTCTTTTAGTAGGGAAGAATTGTAACATATGTGTCTTAAAACCAGATTTATTTTGGATTAATGATAATTATGAAATATTAATTTATGTTAAATGAATTTTATTTAGAGTTAATTGTCAATTGGTTAAATGAATGATTAAGAGAATGATTATGTTGTATAAAGTTGATATTAAATAGAGATTTATTTACAATATATCAAATTGAAGCTGTTGAGAGTTACTATATTACTAATGCGAGAAATAATAAGGATGATGTTAATATATGCGGGATAATTGAATAAAGTTGAAGGATATAATTGAAAAGAAAGAAAGGATTAAAGTGTAACAAAAGAAAGTAAATAAAGTGGAAAAGAAAGAAAGAAAAGAAGAAGGACCAAAGAGGAAAGAAAGAGAGTTATTAGGAATGTACAGGAGAAAGCATGAGGAGAAAGAGAAGAAAAGAAAGAAGACGAAGAAGGAGAATGGCAGAAGTAAAAGAGGAAGAAGAGAATAAAACAAGTGGTCTGGAAGCTAAGAAAATTCGGATTTCAGAGGAAGAGAACAAATTCAGTTGGAGAAATTAGTGAGTGGTGGATTTGATTGATGTTTATGTGTTTTTATTTTCTAAAGCTTTTGATTCTTAATTATGGGTAATTGGATGTTTAAAATCGTAGATTTAGACATGATTTTGATGTTTTTAAGTTGCATATGAGTTTAGGTTCAGTTTACAATTAGTGTTTGAACTTCTAGCATGATCAAATTGTGTAAAATTGAATTTTTAGTCAAATTTTTTGTTGCTAATTGTCGACCCAGATGGCCAGAGGGCAGCACCTCTACGACTAGGGTGGTGCCTCTGCTAGGCTGGGCAGTGCCGCCGCCCACAATGCCGGGGCCTTTGCTATGAGAAGGTGGGATGCCTCTGGGAGTGAGAGAGGGCGGCGTCTCTACTTGGGAAGGTGGCACCTCTACTGGTGGTCGGCACCTCTGTGATGCATGGTCGGTGCCTTTGCTCAGAAAGTTGGTGCCTCTGCACAGTGCTCGCACCTCCGTGACCTGTAACGCATCCGATTCTAACCATTTACGCTTTATTTGAACCACAACGATGAACTATACCATAGAATAATATTCTAAAGCTTTGGAAACGTCAGAAAATGAGATAAATCCTTAAGTTTTAATAACTCTTGATAAGTTTGTATTAATAAATAAAAGAAACCTAAATTATCGTATGTTGTGAAGTCTTAGACAAAGAGACTAAATCATTATGAATAATTGATAATAAATACCCAATCTGGCAAGAGCGTTGCCTTTGAAAAGAACGTAAATATTGCAAGTCCTACAATGATAAATATATGAATAATTGGTAATGAGAATGTAATTATATGAGACTATATATGTATATATATATGGGATGAGTTGGGAATGATGAGCTGGCCACTCGATTGATAACTGTCTTTGGGACAACACAGGGATTCAGAAGTGCCTTTGGAGCGAATCCTTGTGGTTTATATGTATGCATACGATGATATTGATAAAAATGAAAATGTGAATTGGCTAGTGTAAGCCATGAAAAAGAATATAATTTAGCTAGTGTGAACCATGAAAAAGAAAGTTGAGATGATGTGAGAGAGAGCTGTTGTATATTGCTGTTTCCTTTAGGGAAGGGTTGAGAAATTATTTATTATGAGAAAATGATATGAATTATCATTTGTAAATGGTATGAATAATCATAATACTATATTGAAATGATTGGAACTCTCAACCCTAATTGCAATTGATATGAGAAAGTTCATAATAAATCAAAGCATGAATCTACTTGTGATAATAAATGATTTATGAGACTTTATAATAGTTATAATTGTGGTTTTAAATTGTTAGCATTTGAGTTGTGAACTTTTGGGGATTTAGTGGATTCTCTGTATTTTATTAAAATAAGCATTTTAGACCCCAAATTTGTTGTGAATTATTTTTAGTAAACCTTTAAAGGAAGGTAAGGATTTATTTTGATGATTTAAACTACCTTGGGCTTTATTCTAGAAAAAGGACTTTATATTCTTCATTTCATTTGGATTTGTGTTATTATTAAAAGTATTTAATTATTCCCTATGAAATGGGTATTCTTTACTACATGCATTTGTGAAAGGAAGGTTTATTATAAAATGGTTTATTTTGGCAAGGCAATGTATTTGTAAGTATTTATCAGTTTTTAAATGTCTATTGTATTTTGGAATTTAGCATGTTTTGGATAAATACTTTTTCTTTTAAAAGATATACTAGCTGCTCACTAGGTAATTTCTATCGGAATTACTCACCACCGTTTTTAAAATGTTTTTCATAGCTTAAAGATAGTCTAGCATCATTATGGCTGTACAGTGGACTACCATAGTTTATAAGGTCACCCTTGCAGAGACCTTACTACGGTACATCGTATGCCACGATGCGGATGCAGAGTTAGTATTTAAGGTTACTGTCTTGCGCATAAGAGCTGATGCATATGTTTCATCGGTGCAAGAGGAGCTGGAGGATAGTGTCTACACCATCTTCTGCATTTATTATGCTACCTCGCTAGATGTCCAGGTCACCCTTACTTGGGTGTGATGCAGTCTTATGGATGCATCTTTTTGGCTTTTGGCTTTTTGTTTTCAGCCATTTTCTTACCCTTTATGAGCGTGTCACCAGAGTTATCTTTGAGCCAGTGAGCTAGTTGCTTTTGCTGAGGGTTTAGGCCTAGATATGTGCTGCTATTACTATCTTCACCACCACCATCTTATATTGGACAGAGATCAGAGGTTATGGGTTAGATGCTAGGACAAATAATGATGTACAGTGTATTATTTGTATTAGCATCTAGTACTCTGATTGTATATATTTATGATGATGTATATTTCATAATGTTGATGGATGGTTAGCACTAGAGTGCTTCATGTTATATATTATATTAGTGTGTTATTATATTATTATCTTGCCATCTTGAATTTCAAATGCAATATGAATGTATCTGATTAATCAATGATGAGTGGCATAACAATTGAAAGAAAAATATTATCTAAGTGATGTTACTTCATAATCGAGAATTGAGAAGAGTTCTTTAGCAAGAATATTTAAGTTATGAATCAAGATTTTAATTTGTACAGGTTTTAGTAATGATGATCATTAAGTGCATGTATTATAACCTTGAAAGCTCACTAAGTATATTAAGAATTTAATGAATACTATTACTATATATAATTGAGTATTAGTAGTTAATTAGAGGATAAGGCGTGACACTTATTATCCTTATTAAAAATAATTAATAACAACTACAATTTTGTAAAAGTAAATATATAAAATTATTTTTTTAATCCATAATAAAATAAATATTATTTTAATTTATAGTTAGCAATTAAATAATTATAATGTTTATATCTATAATATTTTTTAAAAAATTTAAATTAATAAGATTTATATTTTAACGTTAATTTTCAAATAGTTTCTATCAATAGTTTTAATAATAAATAAAATAAAGATAATAAATTATTATTTAGTACTATATATATTTTTAAATAATTTACATAATTAAAAATATAATTATAAGATATATATCAAATTATATTTAAAAATAATTTATACCCCTAATGGTCATTTGACATACTAACAGTAACAACTAACAGAATTTCACCAAACGGTTTTTATTTATCAGCTACCAGCTATCAGCTAATCGCAACAACTATCAGCTGATATAAACAGTTGAACCAAACATGCCCTAACTTAATAATACTCTTTTCTATTTTAAACCACTTAAGTTTTTTTTCTAAATTATTAAAAATTTTAATTGTTTTAAATATACATATTTCTGTATTAATCTAATAATTCTAAAAACTAATTCTATTATAACTAAAAAAATTATAAAAAAAAATTCTATTATAACAAAAATTTAAGACCTTCAACCAAGGCCTTAAATTGCATTCCTAATTGGCTTTTGAGTTAGTGTAACACCCGTATTTTGGGAAGCACTGTTCATACAATATATTTTTGTAACATATCAAGCCCATTGATGAATGATGTGTAAGTTGAGTATGTGCATATGATGGGAAAGGACCTAAGTATAAGTCAAGTTGGACCTATTTGG
>CATIWO010108857.1:0-10750 GCA_949673435.1 Macaranga tanarius | reverse complement strand
TTTTTTATTATTTTATTGTATTTAATACCAAATTGATTTTATAGTTATTATATAAATTTATTATATGTAATTTTATCATTTAACACTAATCTAAATTACTATTATATTAACTTAATATTAAAGTAGTATTATATAATATTTGTTCGTGAGCCTGTTCACGAACATTCTTAAACGAACATGTTCATGAGCTTATTAACGAGCATGTTCACGAACATGTTCACGAGCCTGTTCGCGAGCCTATTCACGAGCTTGTTCATGAACATTCCTAAACGAGCCTGTTCGCGAGCACGTTCACGAGCCTGTTCGCGAGCACGTTCACGAGCCTGTTCGCGAGCCTATTCACGAACATCTTAACGAGGCTGTTCGCGAGCTTTGAGATGTTTGAGCTCTGTTCGTTTATCATACGAGCCTGAGAATCAAGCTCGGGCTCGGCTCGTTTAATTTAACAAACGAGCTCGAACGAGCTTTTAACAAATCGAACACCGAGCGGCTTGCGAGCTGCTCTGTTCATTTACAGCCCTACTTGTTGTTACTTTGTTGCTTTGTTGTTGCTTGTTTTTATTTTTTTATAAAATGTCAATAGTACTTTAAAAATAGAAAAAAATATTGAGTATAAAAAAATATTAATAAAAAATAGTATCTTAAAAATAGAAAAAAAAGTTTAGTACATTTTTAATTTAAAAAAAAATAGGAGGATCAAATTTGAGTAACAACACTAAGAAAAATATTGAGCAAAAAATAAATTGCTAAGAGTACTTTAAAAATAGAAAAAATCTTGAGTATAAAAAAATATTGAGAAAAAAATATTGAGCAAAAAATAATATTGATAAAAAAAAATACCTTAAAAATAGAAAAAAAAAAGTTTAGTAAAAAAATATTGAGAATAAATAAAGAAATTATTTTTTTCATAATTATTTAGAATTCAGAAATTAAACTAATTAATATTGAGAAAAAATATTGAGCAAAAAAATATTGATAAAAAAGAAACAAAGTGCAAAAAACAACGGGAAATGAAGGAGTGCAGGAAATAAGGAAGTGCAGGAAACAAGGAAGTGCAGGAAATAAAGTATAGGAAAGTACAGGAAATGAAGAAGTGCAGAAAATAAAGTACAGAAAATAAGGATGAAGTACATATGTTAAACAATATGTAACAACACTGAGAAAAATTTTGAGTAAAAAATAAAATAAAAAAATATTGAGAAAAAAATAAAATGTTAAGAGTATTTTAAAAATAGAAAAAAATCTTGAGTATAAAAAAATATTGAGAAAAAATATTAAGCAAAAAAAATATTAATAAAAAACAGTACCTTACAAATAGAAAAAAAAAATTAGTAAAAAAATGTTGAGGAAAAAAATGAAGAAAGTAAAAAAAAAATTAATTAAAAAAAAAATAGAATGATCAAACAGCTTCTAGAAGAGTCAAACAGCTTCTAGAAGAGCATGGTCTAGATTTGAAAAAAAGAACTTCCTTAAAACTATTTTTGAAAATACTTTTGGTCAATATGGCTTTTGATATTATTTTTTATTTTATGGCTATTTTTGAAAAAATTCCTAAAAGTTATAAAACTTAATTTTACTATAAAAAAAAAGTCCAATATGTTCTAAATTTTAAAAAGAGAAGTTCTAATTTGACTTAAAAAAGTAAAAAGATCTAATGTGAAATTACAACAAAATGTTGAGATCAAATTTGCACTTTGACCTACCCCAAATTAGGGGTGTGCAAGACTTCCGATTGAACCGAACCGATCCGATCCAGTTTGATTTGATTTAGTTTGGTTTGCTTATTTTAATATTTCAATTTTGTAAGGAACTGTGGATCATGCAACAACCAAAAGTGCGGAATTTTAAAATTTTTGATTGCATGCAACACTTGCATCACACATGAACCACATTCATGCCCATAGATCATATCACATGGTAAATACATAGCCAAACATGCATCTAGGACAACATAATACATCAACAAACAACCAAGTCATGCATTCACAATACAAGACCTAGCAACTAAGGGTTTGGTAACACTTACAAAACTCCAAGTTAGTAGCAAGTTTGATAAGCTTTGGTTGATGTTGATCTATAAGCTCCTAGCTCCCCAAATATGAAGCCTCTAGCTTGAAACACACAAGTTGCACAAGGATGATCTTCAAGGATGGTGAAGCTCTATCCACAAGCCTCTCTTATTTTTGACCCAAGAACTTGTTAGAGCCATTCTAAGCTTGAATGTATGGAACAAGGATGCAACCTCCAATGGGTGATGGACTTTAAACTTGTATAACTCTTGTACAACAATGGCTTTAACTTGAAAGTACATAACTCTTGTGTATATTTGAATTCTCTACACTTGAAGAAGAAGAAGAAGAAGAAAGAAGACACTCTCATTCCTTTTCTTTTTTTTTTTGTTAGAATATCAAATTTGCTCTCAAATGTGCATTAGCATTAGTTGGCTTGGTTGTCTCTACACTCTCCACTAACTATCAACATAAATAATTTGTTAATAGTTTGAGTATCTCATACTCAATCCACATGTATTGCCATAGCTCGAGTGTCTCACACTCAAGCTACATGCATTGACATAGTTTGAGTATCTTATACTCAAGCTATGTGCATTGCTATATATTGAGTGTCTTACACTCAATCTATATGCATGGCTTTACTTTTCAAGTGAGTGGGTTGTGTTTGGTTAAATGGATAACTTTAGTCTTGATATCATTAACACTTAATGAATATGGGCTAAGGTTATGGGCATATGGGCTTCTCTACACTTAGAGAAAAGTCCATTCCATACCAAACTAGACAACTTATGGGTTTATTTAAACTCTTTAAATAAAGCTCCATCCTAAGTCCATTTCAAGTTCATCTTCATCAATATATATGGTCCATCTCATGGCCCATCTTTATCAACATATATGGTCCATCTCATAGCCTATATGTGAATGCATTTGGAGGCAAATATTAATCTAGTCCTTGAACTTAATATCACATATTAAATCAAGTCCAAATTAATATTTATTTAATTATAATTAAGTACCAATCTTTGAATTTAGATTTCGGGATATGCTAGATCCCCGCATACGCGCAAATCCAATTCAATTAATTTAATTAATTAATTAAACTCTTTAATTAATAATCAAATTAATATTAATCTTCATAAGTGCAACTCTTGTGTGTGTGACTTACTAGGTTCACGTCTAAATGTTAATGGGAAATAATATTAGCAATTAATATTATGGAAACACCTTTCCATCCTAAATGTAAAAATCCCAATTAATCACATTTGGTTCCCATAAGTTTTGAATGACCTCTAATATAGATGTCACGAGTACCCAAATAGAAATGAATGCTTTATGTAGATCCACAAGAACCATAGAACATAATTACTGTATACTAAATGTCCCTTCATTACAAGATCCCGATATTGGCTAGAGTCACGGTTTAGTCAAACTCTAATTGCCTCAATCATATGACTTCATCTTAAGTTCAATTCTCGATAAAACACGACTTCTACTAGAAAATTTTTCTAGCACTGAAACTCTTTTCGGGTAAGTCGAGTTTGACCTGGCCAGGTATTTATTCATCAAGAATAACTTAGATAGCATAGGATCTTATCCCGGTTCACTCAATGTAATGAATTCCATCTTGGCCGATCACTCATCCCTATATATAACCAACTAGAGCCACCACACGCCATATACCTACACGTGGCTAGCATAGGTATGTAAGCGGTAACAAACTCTAACCAACCATATATGGATGACTGTGTTGCCTCAAGTTAAAGGACCAAATGCACCATTATATCCAATATTGTGATTGTTGACTAAAGTGAATATCCATGCAATCACAAATCTTACGTCACATATTCGATCCACCCATCACATGAGTATCCACATGTCTATTCTGATATCTCATATCAAGTAGCATGAGACTCACTACCTCTCACTATCGATATCACATACCGATCAAGAAAAATAGATAGAGGTGATAGTCTTGGGATTAATACTACCCATATATTAATCCAACGACTATGAACATTTATAACATATGTACCAAATGAGTTTGTCACTCATATTATCAACTCTTGATAATAAACTCATTCAACATAATTGAAAGGAACATGGAGAAAATAATAAATCATAAAGAGATATAGATTACTGACCTTTTTCTCCTACAGCAGAAACCGTAGTAAATATGTTGATCGAAGCCTTGACTACTAGAGCAAAGACTATTATCTTCACAATCTAAGGATAACTGGGATGAACAAGAATGGGAGAAAAATACACAGAGTATTTTTTGGTGCGTAGAAAGAGAAAAAATTCTATATATTCTGTGTCAATTATAACGTAGGTATTTTGGGTTGTATTACGTACAAAGCATAAAATCCATACTCATTAAAAGAGTAGAAAGTAGACTTCTATTAAGAGTATTTTATACCAGTTCAAAACTTAAATAGATTAAGTCATGGGTGTATATTATCCAACAATAATACTAAGGGTAAATATTCAAATAAACTTAACACTTAATTTAAATGAATATTTTATTACCATAGGGATAAATATACAATGTTTACATATAATAATGGCCCTAGGGCACATCTATACTAACAATATGTATAAAAAATTAATAAATCTAATAAAAGATATTAGTAATTATTCATAATAATAATAATAAATAGCTAAATGTATAAACAAACTAGCATATAATGCCTTAAATAATTAAATAATACACTCCTATTATAGTTTTAAACCTAAAGTGGTAAGTCCTTAGAAGGGCTAAAGTAGCAATTTGTCTCCTGAACTTAGATACGATGGTTAATTAGCCCATAAATTAACTCTTTCATCAATTATCCTACAAACTTGGTAAACTTAGCCAATTAGCCCATATTAGTTTTCAGAAAAATTCATTTTAGTCCAAAACAACTTTTTTTTAGTTAATTTACCCCAAAAACTTTTATGTATTGACTAATTAGATCCAATTTGTCAAAATTTAAAATATGCAAGACATGAATTAGTAAAAATTAAAATTTCATTTTTTCTTTTTAGAAATTAATATTCAGTGTAAAAAATAAATTAAAAATTAAAAATTAAAGTATAAAAATTGTAAGTAATTTTTAAATTTTTTACATAAATTTAAATTAAAATGATCAATTATTTTTTAAAATTAAAAATTAAAATATTAAGTTGCATCTATTGAAATTTTTAATTATTATGAAATAGTACTCATATACATAGCTAAATAATTATGAATGTAGTTTTAAAAAACTATTTAATTTAATTTAATTTTACTTTTTCATTTTAGATATTTAGATATTAAGAGATATAAAAAAAGTGAGTAAAAATAAAAAAAAAATTGAGAACATAAAAAATTTCAATTACATGTAAAGTATAACATATTATTTTTCAAATTTTTAATTTTAAAATTTTCTAATTTATTTAAATTTAAGTCATATATTCACCTTAAAGAAATACACAATTTTTTTTTAAAAAAAATCTTAATTTAAAAAAATTGACAATTTAATTTTTAAAGTTATGTGTTTTATATATTTTTGAATTAGATATAAAATAAACGTAATTACTAAATTATAAAATATTTTGGGTGAATTAATTAAAAATAATAATTATTCAGTAAATTTAACTTTATTATTTTATAAAAAAAATACACGTCTCCCATACTTTTTCATGTGAGTAGGTTACATTGTTAATTTTTTTTTAATCTCATTCACTCAAAATATTTTAAAAATTAGTAATTAGATTCAATTTATTTAAAAATATATAAAATGCATAATTTTAATAATTAGAGTTTTAAAATTTTTTCAAGAAGATTTTTTCTAATTTTTGTATATTTCTTTATATATATTTAAATATTTAATGCTCTCAATTAGATAGATGCAATTTAATTTTTTTATTTTGAATTTTAAAAATAATTGATAATCTGATTTTATTTTTAGAAAAATGAAAAACAAATTATATTTTATTTTAAAATTTTTCTCTATTTCTTAAAGGTTAATATATGATTTATATTAAACTAAGTTGAAAGATTTTAAAATTAAAAAAAAATAATATTTTGTAATTTACACACAGTTAAATTTTTTTATGTTCTCAATATTTCTTAATATCTATATATCTAAAATTTAAAAATTTAAAATTTAAAATTTAAAATTATATTTAATAGTTTTTAAAACCACATCCATAATTATTTAATTACATACATGAGAACTGTAACATCCGTGTCCTCGAAGGATATTTATGTGTAATTAAATGATAATTAATAATTTATTTTGTTGTATTAAATGGATGAATTATGAGTTAATTATTATTTTGTGAGAATTTAAATAAGTTATAAAAATAGAATTTTTGGATTTAACTAAAAAGGAATAAGGTTGTATTTAAAAGAATTAAGAGCAAAAGGGTAAAAAGATAAAGAAAATGAAGAATGAGGACTAAAATGGAGATTTTTGGGTGGAGTGGTTAACTTCTGCAGAAGGAAAGAAAAGAAAAAAGAAGAAGAAGAAGAAGAAGAGAAGAGAAAAGGAAGAAAGGAGAAGGAAAAGGAAGCTCTGAAAAATTGAAGAATTTCTGAATTTGCTACAAGCAGGAGAAATCAGTGAGTGGATGTCTTAAATCAAAGTTTATTATATATATTTGAGATTGAATATTATAATTGAAGTTTTATATACTATGTGGGTTTTAAAATTGTAGATCTAAACCTTATTTTGATGTTATTAGTATTCTTTTACGTAGTTTTGAGTTTTGGGATTAGTAATTGAACTTATGTTGTTGATAAATTTAAGAAATTAGTATTTTTGGTTGAGTTTTGGTGCTATCTACTGAACCAGAAACCGCGGAGGCGGTGCCTCTTCGCAGAGGCAAGGCTTGCTCACCTCAAAGGCAATGCCTTTGAGGAAGGAGGGCGATGCCTCCTTAATTCATGCAGGGACAACGCCTTTGTTAGTAGTGACGCCCCTGTACACAATAGTCGGCACCTTTGCACCATGAGGGTGACTTGAGATGTTAGAACCAAACCCTAGAATAATATACCAGAATAATTGAGATGTTAGAAAATGAGTTTGATCCTTTGGCGCCTCTGTAGCAAATAGGCGGCGCCTCTATGTACTGTTGATAATTGAAAACTTCTATTTTTGGAACGGATCGTCGAGGTGTGCAACGTTGCTTTAGGAGAACCTAACTTTTGGAACCGGTTGAGTTATAGGGCCCATAATATGTCAAATTGAAACTGACTCAGAGATCTATAAGGCATTTATCAGGAGAACCCGATGAACTCTATTTTGATGTCCAAATTCGATCATTTAGGCCTTCGTTTGGGTCTTCAAAGTTTTAGGTGTGTTTTTAATCTTAAGTGTGTATGACACTAAGAGTTAGAGATTCCATATATGAGACATGGCAGATTTGGGTAGTTGTGTATAGTCGAAGCCTAGGGCTGAATACACATACTACCATATAGGTATAAATCCATGTCGGGGACATAGTAAGGTTGGTAAGTGTGTATAGTCGTGGCCTGGGGCCGGATACACATGTTACTATATAGATGTGATTGGTAAATATATATAGTCATTGCTTGGAGCCGAATACACATATTACCATATAAATGTGAGATGGTAAATATGTACGGCCGATGCCTGGAGCCGGGTATATATATTACTATATATGGGTATATCTGATGCCTGGGGCTGGATACATATAATAAGTATGCATAGTCGATGCCTAGGGCCGGATGCATATGTTATCTTACGAATTTACGATGGTAAGTGTATAGTCGTTGCTAGGGGCCGGGTGCACGTTACCTCAAATACAAGTTGGGAGTATGCATAACCGTTGCCGGGGGCCGGGTGTATATTATACTGAGATATGTATAGTTGATGCCTGAGGCCAATTACATATATCAAGTTAGTTGAACATTCTAGTTATCATTGGCTTAAGTGCTGATCACACTTAAGCAGCATCATCATAGTTAGTTGTATACTGAATCATATCGTGTGAAATTTAGTAAATTGTGAATCATAGTACGGTGGAGATTATGGTATCATGGATATTGTGTGCTTTGACGATACTCTTATTATGAGCTTGGTGATGATGTTTTAGGTGTATTATCCAAGTATGCTTATTTAATTTTATTGGGCTTTTAATATATTTCCTAAATTAAGGAAGATTCATTTATGGTTGACATTAGAATAATAAAGGCATAGGGCAAGTTAAATTACTTTATTTAGTAAATTTAATTGTGAAATTATGTGATTTTTGAGCCTCTATTACTTTTATAAAAGAAAATGAAATTACTATAGTCGATGATTTAAGAAAGTACTTTTATGCAATTATAATTCGAATATCTGAATTATTTAAATATGAAAAGATGTTTTAAATTCAGTTGATTATTATTAATGAAATTTACAGGAAATATTGTTTAGTAATTTTCTCATATCAAAGTTTAAAGTATATTTTATCCACTCATTGGGTAATTTCCGTACGAAATTACTCGCACTCTTTTGTTTTAAAATTTTCAGTATAGATATTTAATATTTGCTTAGCTAGCAGCTGAGCGATGACAGTGCAGTAGACTAAGCTGATAAAGAAGATTGCTAAGATGGAGATTTCTAGAAGTATTAGAGAATGATATTAGAATTATTATGTAACATTATGTCAAACTTGAGTTGTATAAAGAGATGTAAATATTGGTAAAATGGCTTTAAATTATATATATATATATACTTCAGTGAGCCGATTGCCATTGAATAAATTCAAATCAGAAAATGGTTTATTCCTAATTAAGTTTAGTATTTACTTCTTGTGATGTTATTGTTAAGAAATTATTTCTGATTCTATAAGCAAGACCTTTAATATCATTAATTTTTTAGTTATGTATACTAACTGAGTTGATGGTAGTGAGGGCGTTACAAGAACTATTTGACTACGATTGTAATTTAATTTTTTACATTTTTAGTTTTCAAAACTAATTGATCATTTTAATTTAAATTTATATAAAAAATTTAAAAATTAATTATATTTTTCTATATTTCTATATTTGTAATTTATTTTTTATATTGAATATTTATTCCTAAAAATAAAAATTTAATTTTTATTAATTAATATCTTACATATTTTAAAATTTGATAAATTGGACCTAATTAGTCAATGTATAAAAATTTGTGATTAATTAGTTAAAAAAAATTATTTTGCACTGAATTGAAATTTTTTTAAAAGCAAATCTGAGCGAATTGATCAAATTTATTAAGTTGGTGGGATAATTGGTTAGAAAGTTAATTTCTATACTAATTAACCATCACGTTCAAATTCAAGGGGCAAATTGCTACTTCAGCCTCAAGAGAAGTGTTCAACTTTATTTTAGACATCTAAAGAAATTAGGAACAGACTTGGGTAACTCAGGATTTAATAATTTCGATTAAATCTCACCATAATCTTTAAAATTTTAATTTATCACTTAAATTTCTCATAATTTTAATTTTAATTTCATAAAAATGTTTGAAAGTTATTTTCGGTTGAGACACTACCCAAATAGATATTCTACATATATTAAATTCGGTAATATAATTTAATATGTGATGTGATAGCGAACAGTACCATCATACTACGTATTTTTATGAAATTAGTCCCTCCAATTATACAATCCCATATAAAATAGATGATCTTTTGATAATTTTTTTAAAAAAAATTATCATGTAATGCCGTGCGATAATACGCAGCGCTACACCTAACATTATTCTATTAAAATTTTCATTTTTCATTTTACTTTTAATAAAATGTGCGGTGTCATGTCAACATTGTATCCCTCTCATTCTGTCTACTTCTTCCATTTTATGCTTGACATGTGGTGCCATGACAAGCATGAAACTAATAATTCTTTTTCTCAATTCTACACCAAAAGAACAAGCGTGATTTTTAAACCATAGACCAATTTTCAAACCAAATCAGGCACACATTTGAATAATAATAAAAAAAAGATTGCATTTATAACTGGCAGTAATCCTATTTGCAAATGAATCTAAACCAAAGACCCAATTTTCTCAATTATATATATACTACAAATAAATGGTAACTTTTCATTTTTCTAAATAATTAAAAATTTCTTATATTTCTAATTAACTGCTTGAATTTTAACTCTTTCTAATTTAATTTTATAAAATTTCAATAGTTCTAATTTTTAATTTTATATATTTAATAATTTAAAAAAATTTATAATTCCACAATATTGTAACTCATGACTTAGTATTTATTACCTATTTAATATCGAATCAAAATATTCATTATATAAACTTTTCATATACTAAAACAACAATAATACTATATAAGTAAACATTTTCTATTTAAACACAAACATATAAATTAATGATCACGCTAAAACAATTTGTACAAAAGATTAAAATGCGTCCAAACAATAAGAGATCATATACAATTATGCATTACTATCTTGTGAATTTATAACAATAATGTTAATCAATAGTGCATAAAATAGTATCCCATCATTCCTATTACTTTCTATAGGGTATAGATCTTTGATCAATTTTAAGCAATTGTACATTTTTTTTAATTCCACTACTCCAATTTTCTTTTTATCTTTTTCAATAATATATATGTATTTACATTTTTTTTCCTTTTATACGTTTGCACTTCAACTTGCATATATACAGACATGCAATACATATATATATAGACATGCATACATATATATATATATATATATATATATATATATATATATATATATATATATATATATATATATA
>CATIWO010108852.1:0-10484 GCA_949673435.1 Macaranga tanarius | reverse complement strand
ACGGAATTTAGGGATTTAGCGACGGATTTTTCTGTCGTTAAATCTTATTTTCTAGTAGTGATATAGCGACGGATTGGTGCTTTCCGTCGCTAAAATTAGCGACGGATTGGGTTTCCGTCGCTAAAATTAGCGACGGATTGGTTCTTTTCGTCGCTAATCTTAGCGACGGATTGGTCATTTGCGTCGCTAAAATTAGCGACGGATTTATCATTTCCGTCGCTAAAATTAGCGACGGATTTGTCATTTCCGTCGCTAAAATTAGCGACGGATTTGTCATTTCCGTCGCTAAAATTAGCGACGGATTTGTCATTTCCGTCGCTAAAGTTTAGCGACGAGCAAAATAACGACGGAAAATTTTCCGTCGCTAAGCCATTTAGCGACGAAAAATTCTAATTTAGCGACGGAAAAATCCGTCGCTAAATCGGCAATTTTTTGTAGTGTTAAAGAACATCCCCATGCGAGTTAGCTGTGGTGGTAAAGGGCATGGGATGCCCGTTTGGAGGTGGGGGGTTCAAATCCCACCTCCTCCCTTTCCCGTTGTGTGGAGTGTAAAAAACCCCATGATCCCCTATCCAGATAGAGGGCGAATGTTCGATTCCTCCCTTCCCCTTCACTCTCTCAGGAGCCCTCAAGACTTAAAACTGTTCAAAAAAAAAATTATTAAAGGACATGGATAGATATCATATGATGCAACATTTACAATGTGTCGTGAGTCCCGTAAATGACAAAAATAATTTTATTTTTCTTATTTTGTCCCTACATTTTTTAATAGATCCATTTAGAAAGACAGAAAAAATAATTTTGACGCTGATATATATGATACACTGTTGATGTCGCGTTTCTTATTATCAAATAACATAAGACACATGCTATTAGTCCTCTTATGTATTTAACGAGTTATAGACGAGGTTTTTTTTTAAAGAAAATTTCTTAGCAACTCATTTTCATTTTATTGGCTATGGCAAACAGTGGATTTTACACGATTGGAGCAATGAAGAATGTGTGAAGATACTTAAGAAATGCAAAGAAGCAATTAAAGGGAGACGAGGGAAACTGATCATCATAGATATGATAATGATGGAGAACAAAAAAGGGGATAAAGACTCCATTGAAACACAACTTTTCTTTGATATGCTTATGATGGTCTTGGTTACTGGTCAAGAAAGAAACGAGAAAGAATGGGCAAAACTTTTCTCAGATGCTGATTTTAGTCACTATAAGATAACTCATATATTGGGTGTAAGATCTATTATTGAAGTTTATCCTTAATAATTAATTCAGAATTTATCATTAAACTAATAAGCTTTCCAATTAATATTTCTCATAAGACCAATTGAACTAATATATTAATATAGAATTAATATATTAGTTCAAATAAAATTGGGATGTTAAGAATAAATACTGGCCATCTTTTATATAAAAATTTAAATGAACTAATATATGCAAATAAGTGTTTTTTTTTAATTAGTGGCTTGGAAGTTTTTAAGGAGATGAAATATTATATATGTGTTTTTATGTTGTTTATTTTTATTAATTATCACAAAGAATAAATAAATAAATACCCACATAAGATACAATGCACCATTCTCTCTTTTGTTGGATTTGTTTCAAGAACTGCAAGCAAAGAAGATATAAGTTCAATTATTTGATTGATGAGATGTTTTGCTCAAATTTTTTTGGAACCATGAAGGTACATATTGAGGCTGTAACTCTAACTTGTTTGTTTGTATATATTTGTATAGACTCACATGACATAATTGATATTCATGTATGATTCGCGACCAATTTAGTTCATTGCTAAAGAAGAAACTGCCTTTGATCTTCAGAGTAGGCTACAAAATGACCTTTCTCAGCTTTTGATGATGTGCTGCAACTACTTGCATCTGCACTTGCAACTGTCGTTTGTGGGGATGTGATTCTAATTTTTTGTCTGATAGTAGCTATCTTCTGCCATTTTCTTGCCAATCTGATGATCGAGCTTCTTGATTATCAACACATCATAGCCCTTCGTCATAAAATAAAAGTGAACAATATGATATAGATTAGAGACTCTAATGTTTTCACTTTATGTACATATAGCCATATTATTATATACCCATATTTTGATCAATCCATATTTTATATTCAAACACGATTAAAAAGCTGGTTTTCAGATTTATTAATACTAGTAATTGACCCGCGTTATACTTATTTTTAGGCATAATATACATAGTCCCCTATACTTGTCACTTTTTGTCAGTTTGATACATCTACTTATATTTTTATCATTTCAACACCTGAACTTGCCTAAAATGTAATTTTTAAACCCCTGTCATCATATGTGGTATGAAATAGCGAATCAACATGTGTTACATATTAAGAATTTGATTGACCAAAACCTGCATGTAGATGTGTCAAACTGACAAAAAGTGGTAAGTACAAGGGGTGGTAGATATGTTATGTCATTAGATTAGTATATTTTAGGCAAAAAGTAGTAAGTTCAAGTGTTCAAATGGTAAAATTGTAAGTTGAGGTATTAATATATTTGACCAATTATGCCAAGTATAGGGGACTACAAATATATATTATACTTATTTTTATTTTATTTATTTTTAGGTTTTTTAAGTTTTGGCCTGTGAGCTCTTTGACATATTCTAGTAAGCCTTATTTTATTTATTAATATATTTTTATTGATGTCTTTTTTTATTTATTGGAAGTATTTGTTATTTATTTAATTTTTTAATATATCTTCCAAAAAAAATAAAAATATATCAATTAAAAATAAATATTTAATAAATAATAAATAGTAAATTCGCTCTACTGCTTTATTAGATACTCATGAATTTACATCTTAATTCAGCTAAACTAAAAATAAACTTACATAAAAAATATTCATGATATGTGAAAATATCATAGAGCATTAGAAGAGTAGAACTTTATTTTTTGTAAAAGAAAATAAATCTTTAGTTTACATCATGGAGAGAAGTTTAGCTTGTCTATACATTGAAATGATTCTTTGGACTAAGCTTATTAAAAAGGAAATTTATTGAGGCATTCCCACCATTTTAAAGCCTTGGGTTAGTACTAAATTTGAAGTCTGTCACTTTCAGTTTTCTCCAAGAGAAACTAATATGGCTGCCCATCTATTAGCAAAGTTTTCTTTTAGTTTAGCTTCCAAGAGAAACTAATATGTCCTCTTTATGTGATGCAACCTGTTATGTCTGATTTGATCTTTTCTTAATGAAAGTTCATGGTTATTTTCTCAAAAAAAGCCTTGATTCTCATCATATTCAAACAGAAAAATAACATGGAGAAAAAGAAAGCAAAACTGAAAAAAATAATACATAATTAAAACAATAAATCATAAACCTAATGAAAATATCAAATATGCTTAGTTAATTAGAGTATAATTCAATATACATCTCTTATAAACTAATGTTTTGATTATTCTTTAATTAATGTAGCCCATCAATTAATTAATTCCAACAGCCATTCCCTTGGAGGACTCAAGAGGGAACAAAAGGACCATATATATCATTTAGACAAAATAAAATAGAGCATAGCATAACTGAATCACAGGACTCAATAAGACAAAAACAGAGCATAACAAAAGCAAAAACGAGATTATTCTAAAAGTTGCTGAACATAACTAGCTAGCAGCAGATAACATCCTCGTAATGTTCACTGAAACATATATATAATTTCAATCTTGTACTGAACTCCAGTGAACTGATCTTGCTCTTTACAAAACTTGATGGTGTCACCAGGCCTAAGCTTCCTGTAACGAACAAATGGGAGCCAAGTAGCTATAGAAAAGATTGGCTTTGGGTGCCCATTTCTACGAATGAAACACCCAAAGCTCCAGAAGTAGCCGTGGTCGTCCTTGGCTTCTATTAACACTTCACGGTCGTCTCCGAACGCTGGAAAATGTTTCAAAGCTTTCATTGGGACTGACAGTCGCTTCTTAACATCTGTGTCAGAAAGCTTTTTGCAAAAGATTTCTATTTTTGTCGAGGAGATTGATGCCATTTGTTCTGTTGAGCTATTTGTGAAGCGTGAGAAAGTGTACATATATTTTTTTTGGTGAAAGAATCATGGAGAGAACCATTTGTTCTTGTTAAGCTATTTGTGAAGCGTGAGAAAGTGTATACAAATTTTTCTTTTGGTGAAAGAATCATGGAGCTAAAAGAATCATGGAATCATGGAGATAACCATTTGTTTAGTTAAGCTATTTGTGAAGCGTGAGAAAGTGTACACATATTTTTCTTTTGGTAAAGAATCATGGAGATAACCGGTTGCTTTCGACTTTGACCATTCTAAATTAGAAAAACAAAATTCTTTCTAAAAGTCTAATTCTTTAACTGTTTGAACTACGAGAAAAAACTGATTTTGTCAGTTATCGGTGTTTTAATCCACGGTTGTGATTAGATTCCATGAATCTAACTATGTTTAATGTTGGCACAACTCTACGACTGCAGATTGTAACTTTACTTTTTTGTAATTGTTGGGCTCAAAATTGTAATTGTCCTCCAGTCGGACTAAAACTGTAACTTTACTCACAACTCACATCCATTATCACCATAAAATGAAGATGATAAAAGTTTTTTTTTTTTTTGAAGTTTTATTATGTGCAGGATGGTCATCGTCCCAGTGATAATTTGCTCTCCGTACCTACTCAAACCATTAGATCTTTCAATCAAAAATACTGACGTAAAAAAAAAATTTATGAAATTAAATGCCTTGAAGGAACTCAAGCCAATCAAAGATTACTTGAAAAAGAAAAATTACCTCTACCATGTCGATGATAACCATCTATAAAAACAAAAAAGTTTTAGAAAATTATTTATTGCATATCATAAGTGTTAACAAAATTATATGGCACTCTTAAAGGAAAAAGAAAAAAAAGGCTGCAATCTTCAAGTAATCTAACAGTATCCAAAAGATGTCCAAAGAGACCTAGTGACAATTCAAATTATATTTTTAGTGTAATGCAAAAGAATTAAACACTTACTTTTGGTTGAGGGTAATGTAAAATCTCAGCCCCTTTTCTGCAATCAAATATGCCATGCCATATTCTGTCCACATGAAAGGCTGATGAAAGTTTTGGGTGTTGGCCACATATTGATATATAATCAAAGTAATCTGTCTTGGGTTCATAGTAAATCTATTGCAACAATTAAATTATATCATCTTCATTGCTGTCCTTGACTTATCAAGAACATGGTGGGTTAATGATTTTCCATAATTTAAAGATGAGTGTAGATGTATCAGAAAAAGAAAATGGCAATGACTTCAAACTCCAACTATGATCCACCAAAGAATATAAACGAATTTAAAAGCAAATATTTTTAAATAATTGGAACAATAAAATATCATATGAAATAACATTTATTAAACAAAATAATCAATTTCAAATTCAAATCACAAAACAGAATTAAATGTATAAAAAATAATAAGACAATAAGGTATATTAAGGAAGTAAAATCTAAAAGAAAAAAGAAAAACAAATTACCTTTAAACGGAGATTGATTCAAAGTGGGACAGATTATATATTCTCTTTTGTATTTGAATTTATTAATAATAAAATATAATGTTTTGCTTTTTTTGTTTTTTTTTTTTTACGTTAAATAGAAGGGAATAGGTGTTTTTGATGGAATAGAGGAGAGGTGCTACAAGTGGAATGAAAGACAAATAAAATAATAAATGGAATAAGAATTTAATAAATATTTTTAATAGAAAAATATTATAAATTTTAGTAATTCAACGTATAAGTTTTTAATAGGTGAATGCTTAATTATAAAGAGTGACACTTGTCAAAAATTAAGTTTAATAATTTTGATGCATAACATTTAATATATAATAGTCGTGAATCCACGCAATGTGCGAACTGCATAAATATTATGAAGTTAACATTAATAAAATAAACTATAAATAGAATATATCAGAATATTTTTTTTTTAGTTTTTATTTTTATAAATTTTTAATTATGAAAAACATTAGTTGATGGATAAATTTTTGTGATAATTAAATATTATGAAGTTTTTATTAATAGAATTACTTATTGTGACCTTTTTTTAATAAATAGAATTCAAAATCTAAATATTTTCTTTAAATCTAAATAATTTTTTTTATAGTGCAACACATAAAAAATTGTTGTAAAACATTAAAAATATCAACAAATAAAGTTTTAAGTTAAAAAGAATCAATTTGTGCATTTAGCTTCCAAATCAAGTATAAAGAATCAGGTTAAGAAAAAAACTAACAATCTAGTGAAAGAAAGACTAACCAAAGTGATGAATATCTAATGAAGAAACTGATTGAGTTGTGATGTTGGATGTCAAACATATCTCAACCTGCTGAACGAATCTACAAATCCATAAAAATTAGTCAAGAGAATAAATATACAGTCAAACTTCAAAAATCTGAACCTCACTTGTTAGCTAGAGCAACAGGTTCCTTGTCTCGCTCTAAGGAGTGGGACTCTAATTCCCCTTCGTTTATTTGTAATTGTTGAGAAAAATTATGCTATAAAACAACAAAAATAATAGATCAAATAAGAAAAATAAAGAACACAAGATTTAACGAGGTTCGGCAATGTGTCTACGTTCTTGGGGAGCGGAGCGTCTAATTTTATTAGTTTTCAGAGAATCACCACATTAGGGTTATAAATACAATATACATATATATAACCCACGGTACATTTACAAAATTACTCCGTACTCCAGCATTTCTCTTTTTTCGGTACATGAGCCATACACAACAGTAATGCTCTATCTACTGATTCCATTTAATACTACTGCTATTTTTCTCAAAAAAAAAAAATTATATTCTTATGCTGGTCTATTTGGAAAAGTCGCAATGATGCTATATTTGCAGGTGAAAAATAGGATGTTCAAGCCATTGTTGACATAGCACTCAGTTCGTGGTATTTTTATAAGAGCATTTTAGATATAGTTCAAGAAAGAGATTTTCTTCCTACTGCAACTCATCAATAAACTGTTTGGAATGCTCCTCCTCTAGGCTTCATCAAATTCAACTCAAATGCAGGTCTCAACCAGAATCTGATTTAGCTACTATAGTCTTTTTGGCTCGGGATTGTAGGGAGTCTTGCGAGAAGGATACTATTTCTCCAAACCAGTATCATATGTTCTTGCTAGAGAAACTATGACTCGTCTTGTTACAGTAGCATTGGCAAAATCCAGAGGAATACAAAAGGCGATATTTGAAACAGACTCAAAATAGCTTATTGAGGCTATTCAAAAAAATAAATAAATAAAGGTGTTCCTTGGGAAATCCAAGCTCTAGTACATGATATCGAAGCTATTGCTACTTGAGAGCATCAGTGTCACTTTTGTTGTGTTAAGAGGAAAGCAAATGTTGCAGCAGATTGGGTTGTAACACATGTATTTGATCTTAGCTTAGATCTATCATGGGTTGTAGATCCAATAGATGGTCCAGCGAAAATATTGTATTCTAAGACTTTGCTTTTAAGTTAATGAAAATTATTATTATTGTCCAGTAAAAAATATGGACGCTGATATGCGTCTCTCCGTGTGACAATCACGGGACAAAATAAGGAGATAAAATTACTTTTTTGCCCCCGATATTTTTAGAAAGGGGAAATTTTTTTTTTATTAACAGTGGTAAAATGACGCGCAGAGAGATAGCACTATAACTGTTTCTCAACGCATCACCAATCATTTTCCAAAAAATATATATGAATTATGGAGTATATACGGCGTGATATAATCATAAGTAAAAAATCATGGTAAAAATTTGTTACTTATATATATATATATTGTTTGAACAATGAGCACGATCGGTTTTGGTGCGGGAATAGAGGCTCAAAATGGTGTGTGGAAAATTTACAAAACAGTCCGGCCCCTTAATTTGAGCCGAGCCTACAAAAAAACCCAGTTACTATTATACTTGGGCATTTCCCTAATCAAGAAACGAAGATTCAAAAATTATATCATTTCGGGCTCTGTAAGTTAATGAATTCATAGCTGTAGCCCATAGATATCCTTCAAAAATTATAACATCATATAAGGCTCAAAGATTTTGCATTGATTATTAAATATAAAGGAGATAGGGGTAAAGGTTCTATATAATTTTTGAGCTCTATCATCTAAAATTTTTTATTTTTGGATGAGCACTGGTACTTCTTATATAGTATTAGAGTTGGCTTTACATTTTGGTGTTTGTGTGCAAATCTATTTTGTTGTATCAGTAAAGTCTAAATCAAGTGAAGGTTGAGTGATGGAATTTAAAATTTTTCTTTGAAATTATTAAAAGATTATGAATTTAATTTTTTATAACATGGAATAGTATAAATTTTCTACTATATTAAAAAAAATAGAACCTAAACCCAATATTTAGATACTACTATATCGTATTAATTTTTTTACATGAACATTGCAATACTAAACAAACAAATATTTACTTAATTAATATTTTTTTAATTTTTTTAAATTATTGATATTTAGAGTCCATTCAATTTAACGTTCAAAATCACAAGAACAATAAAGTTAACAATTAATTTAACAAAAATATAATTTAAACGAGAATAATCTTTATAACTCATAAGCCCAATTGTTGGTTGTTATATCTTTTAATTTTTTCCTATGCACATCTTAAATATTTGGTTTACAATTATATATGTATTTGTGTATATTAAGATTGCTATTTGCTAGAGTCATTTTCTAGATCTTTGCAATATATTCATGAAACCTTTTTTTTTTTTTTTTGAACAATTATTCATGAACACTATTTGATGATGATGTTTCTGATGCTATTATTACTAGTAGACATGAGAACATGTACAGATTCTCTTATTATCATTATGTTTAAGAAAATAAATAGAATCCATTGACTATAAATAGAGAGAGACGATTTCCATCCCATGAACTACAAGGAATCCTTTAGCAAGATGCCCCACTATACCAACACTTTCAAGGAACATATCAATGGAAAATTTCAATTTTCAAGTACCCACTCGAGATTTCAATGCATATAATAATTATATATAGAGAATGAATCCTTTCAACTTAGTAATACATGAATTGCAAATAATAAAAGACATTAATAATAACATAGAAGAATAATGAACATGTGCTTCGGCCTTAGACCTTTAAGCATCTAAAGCTTAGTAGGGACTCTTAGAAAATATTCAACACTATAACTCTGATATTTGTTTTGAAAGAATGAATATTTTGATTTTGTTAGAATTAATTAGATGAGTTTATATAAATGAGGGATTTTGAATTGAAATTTTATAATAAATATTTAGTTTTTTAATTAATAAAAAATATTAAATAATTAAAGTATGTAAAGCCTACATAATAGATATAATTTTTTTAAATCAGATAAATAATTAATTACAGTAAAATTCAAATCTTACACTTTAAAATGTTTTTATAAAAAAATTGTTATTAGATTATTCTCTCACAAATAATATTGAACTCTTTTTTTATATATATTTAATATTTTAGTATCCAGTAGTACTCATAATTAAGAGCTCCGAATATATATGTATTTATATTACCAACATTTCCTAGTTAAGTGTTAAAAATTTTAATTTTTTAAATGTTCAAATTATATATATAGACTCAAAATTGTATTTAAAAATTAAAATTTTCAAAATATGTATATTATGTGATATTGAGTACAGAAAAATAACCACAAGTGACACTGACAATGATACCTAAAAGATGGAGAGTGGCCAATATGACATGGACTTCCACCACATTGTCCAAGTGATGTAAACCCCACGAGGCAAAGGTCAATCCCATAATGTCAAATGGGGACATAATAATTCATAAAATAAATTATCAAATGGGGACATAATAATGAATACTATAAATTATTTATATTCCATACGCAGACCTTGAAATTGTAGGGTTCTTTTTTTGCTACTCTATACATTCCCTTGTGTCACCCTTTCCAGCAATTTTTCTATCAACTCTTATCTATATTTTTATTCCATTTTGGTACTAAATAAGAAGCCTTATCTTGTCTCACCCAAAAATATAATTGTAAATTTTATTAACTGTATATAAGACTAATTAAAACATTGGATAGTTGACTTAATGTAAAATTTCTTATTCTTAATGAATCATTTTTTGATTTACTTCAACTTGAAATTTTGAGAGATATAAAGTGAAATAATAAAATAAAATAATTAATTTTTAAATTTTTAAATATTTACAAAGTATATGTTAAAATGTGTAATATATATATTTTTAAATCACCGATATTCAAAGTTTATTAAATTTTACTTAATCCAATTCAATTCGTGTCACGCCCTCATTATCACTAATATTAATTAAATATATACTTAAAAACTTAATGATAATAAGAGATTGCTTATCAATAGTATTACAATAAGTAAATACAAATCTTTAAAACTATTTTAAATGTTTACATCTCTAAATACATATGACTAGATACATTATAGTATTATCCCCAATTATATCTTCATCTTATCAATCTTCTTATTTGTCGTG
>CATIWO010108834.1:0-17419 GCA_949673435.1 Macaranga tanarius | reverse complement strand
ATAATAATAATAATAATAATAATAATAATAATAATAATAATAATAATAATAATAATAATAATAATAATAATAATAATAATAATAATATAGATAATATCAATTACTATATTTTAATAAAATAATAATAAGAAACACCCATCTCTACACACCCTTATTAAACTTGAATTATTACTCAATAATTCTTCAACTTTCTATTTTAACAATTAAGTCCAAACTCATCTTACAAATATACCCCTCTTTACCAACATGCACATGCCTCAATTAAATGCAACTCATAACTTTACTCTACATGTCATGAAAATAATATACATGAATAGTGCATATAAAAAAAATATGGATGTTACATTTCTCCCCCCTTAAGAAAATTTTGTCCTCGAAATTAGCTACTCACCATTTTCCGAAAACAAATATGGGTATTCTACTTCATTAGTTCTCCTACTTTCCATATTGTTTCTTTAGGTGAATAGTGACTCCACTTCACCTTTACTATTACAATCTCTTTATTCTTTCACTGCTTTATATTCCAATCTAAAATCCTTATTGGTTCTTCCACATACATCATGAATGGAAGTCAATTCTCTTTAGCAAAATCAATTTATATGCCAACGGTTCATCTCTTCCATAATTTCATACTGTATTACATATCTCAGACTCAAATTTTCTTTTCTTCCTAATCTCAAAATTCCTTTCTTAGTCTTCTCAAAGTTATGCAAACTTTCTCTTATTCAATTAAAGCTCAAAATAACTCAAAAATACTTCAAAAATATGCTTAACATTATCAATTCATTCACAATCAACTCATATATAAAGGATTATATATACAGTCAAATATGTGCAGTTGCACTTTATCATCTCTAATACTTACGTTCACCAATTTATACTAGACAAGTATAAAAATAATCAATAACAATTGAGTACACATTACATAAATTTCAAATCTCAATACTATAATTAATATTTGCATTCATCTCAACAATAAGAATAGCATCTTGCAATAATTCACATAAATGCAAGAATTTGCACTTTCACATTTCATTCTCTTTGTTTGGTATCCAGCCGGAACCATTCTCACACTATTGCCTCTTACTTAGCCAATTGGCTTATTAATCACACTCACAATTTCATAAGTGGGCACATCCTAAGACTATCCACTCGGCTCAATCTCATTTCTCGTTTTCTCACATAGTTCCACAATCCTGTGTGTGGTACCACATAACATAGCACAATACAATCACACATTGTCATATTCTCAAACATTATTCATAATAGATATTGCTTCACCATAATCAACAAATCTACAATGACAATACCATCATTTCACACCAATTCTCATCAAAATATAATAATATCACTCACCACATTATCTATAGCATATCCGATCATACATCTTACTATGTGTATATATATAATCATCCATTTATTTTCTTAATAACTAATTCATTCAAAACTCTTTTCTTATAATATATCTCCATACATATAAATATAGATATTCCAAAGCAACACCAAAATCACTATCCTCCCAATTCATATTACTTGCTTAATTATCCAAATAAGCACACATTTATTATTAAATTCACACAAATATAAAAGAACTATTAAATGCATCATAATAGTAAGTAATTACCCAAGTACTTTCCACCTTAACAAATAAGAGTTCTCCTAGTTGTTTATGTCTTCTTTGCTCTTTATAACTCCTACCCCTAACCACACATCAAATATATATACGACACATTTCACTTACACTCTAATTCATCTAATTTAGTCCAGTATCTACAATTTAATATATATAAAATCACGTACATAAATCCCATAACTCTGATTTTATTTTCTACAAGAGTTAGTACTATGAGTCTATCTTAATTTCCAACATCAAACCATGCTCCAATTGAAATTCTATAGCTCAAATTATATATAAATTATAGAGACTAAAGTTTGTAGAAGACAACACATATGTGCACGGCCGTGCACAGGGCCGTGCCTGAGTTTTAAAATCAGCACTCTAGACATACATGGCCGTGCATGAAAAGTGTACAGTCGTGCTAAAACATTGGCTAGCTCCAAAACATCCCAAAAGCATACACAACATTAAAAACTCATTCTTAGATGTATCATATTCAAGAAATCACAAATATAAGCATTCATATTTATGTCCTCCAATCATCAATATCATTCTCCTATATTAAAATCCTTTCTCACACATGAAATCAAGAAAACATATATTATCATGCCAATTTTTGTCCTCATCACACACTCATATATAATTATGTATACATATTTGCAACCATCAAACCCTTGTATACATATTTGCAACCATCAAACCCTTGATTAGAAAATACACTTTTATAATCATACAATGTTTGTACCCATTTTTCATAAAATTTCATCTCGTATTCTCAACATTTCATTTAGTATCCGCATTCATTTCAAATCACATGTAATAAAATTATAGCTGAAATTAAACTAGCATGCACAATCTTTCCTTTACCCACTATCTCTATCTTTCTCTACCTCAACATATCCATCACCAAGCTCATTATCACAACATTTCAGCAGACATTAAAATACATATACCATGCCCTCAATAAGGCCAACGTACCATGCATACATAATGCATACTCATTTAAATGATCATATACAAATTCAAAATCAAAAGATATCATAAATAATATAATAAAAGGTACTCGTATCTTTATTAATAACATATCCTTAGCTTAGAACCCCATCACTTGCCTGAATGTTTCTTACCACCATCATTATAATTATATCCCGAAAATATTATACCACTCATAAATTTACCATCAACTTTTTCATCTTTTAGACTCTTCAAATTTCCTACTAAGTCTTTCCTTCATTAGTTGGTCAAGCAAATGCTCACTATATCCTCCAAATTTAACCCTTCCTCAAATTTGTTTCAGTTTCTTTCTTTAGTGATTACCTTATGAAGAGCATACCTTGTTAATTTCATAAATCGCCTTTCATAGTCGACCACAAATAATTCATTTTATTTCAACTAACGAAATTCATTCTTTTTTTCTATTCACTTATTCATCTGAAATGTTTTTCTCTATAAATGCCCTCAGAAAATCGATCCAAATTAACGTACTCCCTAAATTTATTAGTGTCTTATTGACTTTTAAGTCTTCTATATTTTCTGTTATCTGTTTTTCCCATATATCACTATTTCATAATGCATACCTTAACCTCACTTAGTATTTAATTAATATTCCACTTGTATTATACTTATACCATTATCAATATTTCATATCATAACCTATAGATCATAACACACAAGCCTTTATAATAAGAACCTAATGATATAAGCACACTTTACGAGGAATCTACTAAAAATTTGTCAGAACCTCCCCTAAAATATAGACATCTCCCTACTAAAGTAGGACCAATCCTACAATAAAATAACTACACTACTATAAATAATCTCAATTAGGGCTCAATTATCCACCATACTATAATTACATTTAACTGAGCCATACCAATATACTACTATTGATAATACATAAACCTTACTACGATCATAATACCTTCACATTATTGTTCATACATATATTGCACTTTCACATATCTTGTTCAAACAATATCACTACTTAACTAATTCTCATTTCATCAGTACAATCAATTTAACCTAGAATTCTTTCCATATTCTATAATCATCCTATACTAGGGTGGAATCACTAAGGCTATGAAAACTTTTATACCTTGCTCTCTTATACTTTATAACAGTGCTATCCACTTGCCATTGATTTATAATTTCCACTTTTTAATCTATTCACAACATACAAAAATATGCATCTTATAGAAGAGCTATAAATAAAAATAATAAAAAAAAGTCTAAGTTCATATAGAGCTTGCACAGGTGTTACCAATGAACTCACTCAGATGACTCTTTGGGGTCAACGCAAGGCACTTGGTGTTCATCCATCCTAAGATATGCAACGTACATCAACTATATGTTTTCTTAACTTATGCATGATATGCCATGTATGCATCATAATTTATCATCCCAAAGAAATCTAATCCTCGCTCTGATATCACTTAATATAGTACCCTCCAAGTACCACATACAAGTGTCTCAACAACAAGCAAACACGTGGCACATGAAATTTTTTTTCATAAAGATATGTGTATTATACAAAAACACTTATTTGATGCATTGTAAGTACTTAAAATATAAAGTTTCGTAATACTAAAATATACATATGAACTCAGTTTAAAATGCTTAAAGGCCAAAATGCTTGTGTGATCATGTGGATGGAAATGTCGATACTAAGCCTGCCTTTGACCCATCTGAGCTCACAACTAACCCACTTCAAGCTTTCAATTAACCAGCCTAAAAAATACAATTGCAAAGGAATGAGCTTGTGACTCAATAAGCAATTATTAATATAACCAAACATATAGTTCTTCTTAAGAACTAATTAAGAAAAATACATAAAATACATTGCATCACATCAAAATATAGGAATTTAACATTTAGACTGCACATGGGAGTCCAAATGACAAAGGTTTAAGTAAGCACTAAAATGTCAAGCTCAACTAGAGAATCTTAAAAATAGATTCTACCTAATCTCAAAACATGGAACTTGTAGATGACTCTTTAAAGTTTCTGTAGCATTAAACCACGCCTCATTCGGAGCTCTGTAGCTCATGTTATTGTCAAAACAAATCTCCAAAACTTTTCCAGACCACTGGAGCTCGCCGCTAGTGGTCACCTGATTCTAAGGGTTGGCGATTGCCAGTAGTAAGTTTCAGCCCGACCAGAACATGTCACACTCTTACATCCATAACTCTCTCTACAGAACTCGGATTCAAGTGATTTAAGAAGCTATGAAAAACTATTCAAAGGGCTACAACTTTCATGAAGACACCTAGACTTAATTCATTTATATAAATTGACTAAAGTGCCCTTGAAGTGACTAGTGATGTCAAAGCATATGAATATAACTCAATTCAAGCTACAACAATACATTCTAAAGTCTAAACACACTAATCCACACCAAACATCCATTAACATCACAACAAGATTTCCAAACATTCAAACAACATAGTTGGTGTCTTTTATACACCAAATCTCATCATTTAACAATCCACAATATACAATTAACATAATCACACTTCTCATTCAATATATTTATATCATCACAATGCAACATTTCATGATTATGTAAATGTTAGTAATCCAGTTAGAATTCTTAACACACGTCACACGCATTTTACACAAAGCTCACTTTCTTTTTATTTTTTTTATCTGTGGCCATTCCTGAGACTCCCTGCCCAGCTCAGTCTCAGATCTCACACATGCGCGCATATATATATATATATATCATATGAATGGCCACACCTGAGACTCTCTACCCAGCTCAATCTCAGGCCGTGGAGCTCAATCTCCATGCACATATTTTCCTCACATTCCTTACCGCATGCCATATGCATGTTTTTCAATTATTCACATGCCAGATGCATTTTTTTTCAATCATTCTTATAACATATCAAAATGCATATGTACCATTATTTCATTACAATTCCATACCACCTCACATGGCTTTTATAATTCACAATTTCATACCACCTTAAGTGGTTTGCACTCATAGGTACCAATGTCCACAATTCATTACCACACGTGCTCATATTCATAACATCAACATTCACATTTATAAACGGAGAATATACCGTTCATATACCAAAAATATACCAAAAGTATACTAAAAGTATACCATAATCATATGCCATACATAAATCATTCATATACTAAAATATACCAAACGTATACCGAATGTATACCATAATTATATGCCATATATATATATATATATATCATATTTTCGTCATGCTTTCTCATAACAATAAATTCATATGTATTATATATATATATATATATATATATATATATATATATATATATATATTCATCATGCTCAACAATCTTGCCACTTAAATAGCGTACACACATTAATATAGTTAAGTAACTATAGTTACTTGAAATCACTACATGTAAGTATTAAATTAATAATTACTTAACTCAAGCCTTCAACTCCTTCTTAAATAAAAGCTCTCCTAGTGAGTAGTGTCTCCAATATCCTTATTCATGCTTACACATAATTCATACATCAATTCACAAAGCAAACATGCCATTTTCACTCAACTCAATAAAATGTCACTAAGTGAAACTCTATACTCAAGGTTCAACACATCTTAATAATTCACACACATATCCAAAAAGTATAAAAATCTTACTGAAGCTAGATCTATAATTCTACTTAAAATTCTGAATAGAATTACTTGATTTGGATATATGTAGAATTAATTATGAATTTTTGAGTAAAATAGGATAAAATAGAGAAACAGAGGTGACAGACTGAGCACGAAAATGTTCAGCTATTCCAGTCATCCTTAACAGCAAAATCAACTCTGGATCAAAACACAAAAGTTGTAGGAGACTCTTTGAAGGTTAAGAGCATCTGACTTTGCTCAATTTGGAGTTCTACAACTCTAGATATCATCATATAATCATCATATAATCAACACACAATAAAATTCACAATTCAGCCTTTATACCACTGCTGGCAGGTTTAATATATATGGTTCATGATACTTTTAATAATTATAGACACATTCTAAAATTACCAAATTTATAAAAACTCTTCATATGTGAGTCTAATTTCATTTCCAACTAGAATCACACCATTTGCATAAGTAGAGAATTAATTATGGATTTTATAGTGATATTAGGTCATACAGTATGATAGAGTGGGTAATAAATTGTCTAGCCTTTTTTTACCAAAATAACAGCTGAATTAGCTCAAATTCAAAACTTGAGAGTTGTAGAAGACTCTTTGAAGTTTCTAGAACATTAAACTATACTTAAATCAGAGGTCTAAAACTTAAGATATGATCAAAATAAGAAGACTGATGTATATAGAAAAACAGACCCGAAAATCAACATTTAAAACCTAACTTCAATAAACCAAATTAAGTACAATACTTACCAAATTGAAGCTCCCAATAGCTCCTAGATCTCTTTAAGCTCTCCAAAAATAATGCTAGATGAGTAGATAATTATCTAATATCCCAAAGCTCTCAATTTCCTTCTCTTCTTCTTCTTCTTCTTCTTCTTCTTTTTCTTCTTCTCTACACTTATCTTACACAACCCTTCCGCACTAACACACATATACACTCACTTAAACTCCCACCAATCAACAATTACCAAAAGCCCCATAAAAAAGTCTTCCATACTTTAATTTTTCATCATCATTCTATATAATAGTAATAAACACACAAATATCACTTAATAACTAATAATAATAATATAGATAATATCAATTGTTATATTTAAATAAAATAATAATAATAAACACCCATCTCTACACACCCTTACTAAACTTGAATTATTACTCAATAATTTCTCAACTTTTTATTTTGACAATTAAGTCCAAACTCATCTTACAAATATACCCCTCTCTACCAACATGCAAATGCCTCGCTTAAATGCAACTCATAACTCTACTTCACATATCATGAAAATAATATATATGAACAGTACTTATAAAAAATAAATTATGGGTGTTACACATTACGGGTGTTACACATAGCCTCTAAGTGTAGTTTAGACTTATCTACTTCATGAGGCTCACCAGACCCTTCAGTTGGCTAAGACAAGTTCTCCTTGAGGGCTAAGTACCTTTCCTGAATAAATTACTAACAAGCACATTCAAAATATAGCAACTCATATAACTAAAAAAAATTAAAAGTGTAAAAAATGAAGTCCATTTAGTTGAATTTGCTTTGACTTAGCATCTACTAGTTCTGATGTACTCTTTTTTTATGTGAGTCTTTAAGAACAGCTCATATGGATGAGGATTTCTCCTAAAGAAATAATAAAATATAAAATCATGTCAAACTCTTATTAATAATAAAATGACTAAAAAAGCATGTTATTCATATCATTAATAAACATTGCATTTGTAAATATTTGAAATTTATCGCGTTTATATACAAACTAGTATACTATTTTTTTCATTTACATGAATAAACAACTAATTTAGAAAATAGATAGACAGCAAACATAATCAACACATAAGTAACATCATCCAATATCGAGCCTTATGAAAATTATATCTTCTTAAGGATGCAAATGAAACTTTAAAGCAGAACATACAGAAGCAACATCATGTAATTAGTTTCCCAAACTCTAGTAGGATTGTCTTGATTGAGCTACTAAAGGAAATTCTAAGTTGGTGTAGAAGTGAGTAATATGATTGTTGTGAAAAAGAATCCTAGGGAAGATGCATTGGACATAAGAAGATGATAGAAAAAATAAGACCTGATTTAGTTTAGAGAATAAATAGAGTATATATTCAAATATGCAACTCAAAACAAAACCATACCAATAAAAAGATCAAGTCAATGAAGTATGTAAAGAGAGAAACCAATTCCCCTATAAATACATAAATAAGTTCTAAACTTAGAAACTTTTTGTATTAAGTTTCCATATGAACCATGAAAAGAAATGGACTACAAAGCATGAAATAGAATAATATAGTAGAATACAACAAAACCATGAAGAGGCAGCCTTTGATTAAGAAATTAATTAAAAGAAATAGCAAAAGTAGGGCAAGCTGATTGCTTATTGATAATTTAGATATATAGATCCCATGTACATCAATCATGTATACAAATCTTAAATAAAACATTAAGTGTGTGTATATTATTTACTTTTATATGTCTTGGATTTAAGTAATTTGCCTTGCTCTAGTTTGCTTAGATACTTTAAATTAGCTATATAATATCAAAAAGTATAGAGATGTAAAAATGTATAGGATGCAACTAACAGCAAAATAGAAAAAAGGAAATAATATTTTTTTTTATAAATAGAATATATAGAGATGTTACAAAAATACTCACCAATCTTTGTCTATGTTGAGAATGGGATATAGAACCACCAGTATAATGTGCAACACTTGAACCAGGGCCACCTATCTCACTATGTTGATTCTTAAAAAATTGCTCACACATTTTTATATATGTCGAATCACTCCATGCTATTTTCCATTTTTGCCAAGTGTCTTCCATAAGGTGCACAGACTTGTCTTTGTTGTGCATGATTTCATGAATCAAACTTCTGTATTGCACTTTAGCCTTCGCTTCCCATGTTGCATACACATTGTTAGAAAATCTCCTCATCCCATGTAAAGTTTTTCTACATATTACCATAAAAAATTATGATTTCTTCAAAAAAACCACCGTTGAAGAATATAATAAGTATCACTAAAACATAACTTTTACTTAAAATTCTTCCCAATATAAGTTTAACATTTTGTTTGAAATATTCTTCCAGAAATGGCCATCTTTATGCAATTTCTAAATGTCAAAGTAATTTGATGCACATATTCAGCAAATTGATCAAACCTTTAAAAAGAATAATAAGAAAACATATTTGTATGAAAAAATCCAAACATTATATACATAACAATTCAAAAAAGAAATGATCCATGTTTGGAATGCACAAATATTAACATATACTCTTTATTAGTCATTGTAATATGTAATATGTCTTTTGGTACAATTCCTGAACATTGTAGAAATAGTAATTGAATTTGTAGCCATCGAGGATGGGGAAGGGGCATCATTAATATCATTTGGAGTAGATACAATAGATGTATGCTGTAATGGTTCCCTAGGTGCATTAGTAGATTGAGTAATGGGAGGTGCTGCATCATGTTGGGTGATTAGAGGCATTGAATTATATTGAGTGGCAATAGGTTTTGATGGCATATCTTTATATTGTAGTAATCCCACGCTATTATAATAGGGGTATTTGACTATGATTTCCAACACCTCTCATTGATGTAGACTCACAAAAATGATTACATCCTCTCATTACTACACCACAATGCTTAATGTAGTAGTTCTTATGGATTGCTTTAATTAAAGAAGGTCACAACACTCACAGAATGTAGTTGACCTATAGAAAATAAAAATAGTCCATACGATAAAGGTATAAATACAGCTGAAAAATGTAATTACTTTATGCCTTGCAAAAAACTTAGAATATTCTTCTCATACTACATAAGTGTGAAAGTAAATGAACTCTTCAAGTTCCTTACTAAATTCAAATTATATAATTAAATTGATTTTTTTAAAGAAGGACAAATCAAACTTATTGTAAATAAACTAGTATATTTTATAGGGATAAGTATAAATAAGTACCTTGTGGTTTAAGCATTTTATCATTGAGGACTTAATGTTTTTTTGGTGGTACTTCAGTACATTGTGATTTCATATTTATAGCATTTAGGTGATAAAAATTATTACAACTTATAATTTTTCTCTCTTTCAGCATCTAAAAAGTATAATTTTTAATTTTAATCAAATCCTTATAATTTTAATAAGGATTTAGTAATAATGGCATTGTCTATAATGTTTAAAATCTTTTTTTTAAAAATAAAAATATGAAAAAAAGTATTTTAATTATTTTAATTTTTTCTATTATTATTATCACTTAAAATTACCATGGATAGACTTATTTTTTCCCCACTATCAAATTGTATTCAAATTTTAATTTTTGGATATCTGAGGAGAGAGAAATAATGAGTTGCAATAAAATTTGTCACCTAAGTTCTATAAATATGAAACCACATGGTACTGAAGTGTCAAAAAAAAAAAAAAAACCACAGACCCTTGATACTAAAACTCTTAAACCACAGGGTACTTATTTATACTTATGCCTATTTTATATCCTTCTTTATATTAGCAACAAGAAACCACAAAACTAAAAGATGTAAGGCAGGAGTTCATTTATATAAATCAAAGTTCATCATTTAACATTCTAAATTTAGAGTTTAACTTATTGTAAAACAAATTGATTATGCTCGAAGTAAAAGTCTAACTACTGTGAAAGTACCTTGCATATGCTAATTATAAATCTAAAAGTCATTTTCAAAATGGGAAAAGAACTTGACCTGCATTTTCATATAAAGAGCACATTGACTTTCTTCACTAACTTTTGTCTTGCCTTTAGATTTACGATGAGGGCAACTATGTGCCAGGAAAATAGGTTCATATGTAAATAGAACGATTTGTTTTTTTATCCCACAGAAGAATTTCATATTCTAATTGGTACTTTAATCATGAGGGATAGAAAAAAAATATTTAAAAAATAAGTCTAATTCAGTATATACCAGCTATACATACAAGTCTTGGTAAGGTCTTATATCAAGGAATAGTAAAAAGTTTTATACTTTTATCAATCAAATCTTGGGTATTTCAAGGTGGAATTAAAGTTTCTACTGGCCAATTGCAATGTTATGCTCAATATTGGACAATTAGTTTGATTATTTCAGAGCATTAACTAAAACTATTAGTTAAATTATTAAGGCATAATGAACAAGAGTATAAAGAATGCACAACAGATAAGATAGCTTCACTTAATCTTTATAAGTTTCACAGTGATAGATTATCTAAAAAATCAAGAAAAGAAAAAAGTACATAAAATTCTTGTGGGAACCAAAAAATTATTATAGTGTTGAATAGAATTAGCAAACAACATTTCAACCCACTTTGCCATAGATGAGTTGAGCTTCTTTATTAACTAATTGGAGAGAAGCTCTAAGGCCTCAACCAAGGATACTAGGAATCAACTTAATTTTTCAAAAATTGACAGGGATATTCATGTCTTATATTAAAAAAGCCAATGTATACTTAATTCTTTCGAAGGTCAGCTTATTGTGAAATAAACAATTCCTGATTTTTAAAGTTGATGCTCAATTAGTACTTAATAAAAAGCAACATGTTGAATATTTACATGATCATTTGATAATTCATCCTATTTTGACTTTAACAAACAACTTTTGAATCACTAATATATTTGTTTAAGTGTGATTATAAGTTAGATTAAAGTCACTAATAAAGCAAGCATTAGAGGTTAATTTGAAGCTTAATCAAAGTCCTTAAGGATCCTTATAATTTTCCCTAATTGGCTCATGGATGATCATAACTCATGTGGGATCAATTAAAGTCAAAATATATGATTTTAACTTGGTGCTGACTACCCTCACTATGCTAAAGGAACCTTAAGATCTTGAGGCTGGCAAAATTGTAATGGACAAATGAAGCTTCTGAGCAAAAGAAGGGTTGCCACACTTATGATCCCACTCTTATGATCATGACATGTCCGATCATGATCCTAAGGGTAAGATCACGATTGTGACATGCTTTAAATGGGCAAACTTTGTAAGTAACGATCATATTTTTGAACGTCACGATTCTGAGGCTATGCTCACAATCCTGAGTAGACTTAATTCTACAAAAATAGTTAAAATCATATTAAATGAAGCTTGAAGTGTTTTTGGGCGAATAATGCTTCCTAACAACTATTTTTTCATCTCTAACTATAAATATAAGGCCTCAAACTTCATTTAAGAGGTTAGAAGAATTGGTTGAAGAATTTATTCTTAGCAATTATTAAGCTCTCTTAATTATTCTTAAATTTCTTCTATTGTACTAAAAATATAGAGCGTTAGGTTTATGATTAAGATTATGACTCTTTTCTTCTCAATTCCTAGGTAAAGATTAAGGGAAGTAAAGTCTAATTCTAGTGTTAGTTTAAGTATTAGCCACTAAAACACTTGGAAATTGGTTTTAGTTTGAGTTTAGCCAAAAAGCCTCAATTGTTGTAAAAGGTTTGAGTTAAGCTTTGAAAAACTATTTTAGTTGTAATCAATCTCATTAATAGATTGGTGTGGGGTTTAAAAATTCTAACTTGGGGATAAGCTAAATAAAGATGTAGGATTAATTAATAATCCGAAATCCTTAAATTTCTTGTGTACTTTGTGTTTGTTTTCTTATCCTTTCTTTTTTTGAACTGTATTTTTCTTTCATTATCTTCTTAAATCACTCTTAATTTTATCTAAAATTCAATTAGCCCTATTTACCCCCCTCTAAGGCCTTTTCAATTGGCATCATATCTTAAATTTTAAGTACTTTAGTGCTGGAACTAAGATTATAGGGAGTGAATTTCTTAACTTTCAATCCCTTAGACCATTCTTTGATGGAAATTATTATCCTCATTGGAAGTACAAAATAGAGTTGTATCTAAATAGTGATCCCATTAGGATTTGGAATGTAGTGCTTCAAGGATGGAGTCCTCCAACCGAAATAGTAGAAAATGCACTAGTTATTATAGATAAAGGTAAATGGAGCCAAATGAAAAGGAAGTTAACTATAAGAATAAGGAGGCCATGAGTATTCTCCTTGCCTCGTTGTCCAGATAAGAAGGTGGCAAGGTACAATATTGTATTTCGGGTAAAAAATTTAGGAAACTCTTGAGAACCACTATGAAGGAAATGTGCAAGTAAGAAGTAAGAAAGTACAACTTCATGTGTATGAATATGATCTCTTCAAGATGAAACCCCAATAGTCCATCACCGAAATGACTAATAAATTGAATGCTCTTCTCATAAACATGAGAAAATTAGGAAAACACTACTTAAAAGAAGAAGTTAACATCAAGATCTTGAGAGTGCTACCGAAGAAAGATTGGGAATCAAAGGTAACCTCCATTAAAGAAGCTCATGATTTATCAAAGCTCTCTATTAATATTTTCATTAGAAAACTATTGACTCATAAGCTTACCTTGAAGCAAAGGGAAGAGGAGAAATAATAAAAGAAAAAGGGGATAACTTTAAAGGCCATCTAAATGGATAGTGAGGAAGATGATGATGATAAGATTGCTATGCTCACTAAAGGTTTTAAGAAGCTCTTGAGAAGGAAGAATTTCTCAAGACAAAGGGACAATAAGAAGATTGAAGTAAAAAGAGCCAAGGAAGTTGATGTGTACTAATTCGCAAGTGTACAAAATCGTATCAAGTAGTAAATAAAGATATCATCCCACAGAGATTGTAGGTTGAATATTGCAATACTCACAATGCTTATTTGTTTAGACAACGAAATAGAGTTTGGAATTTCAAAGGAACAAAACTAAATTAAGAAAAGTAAAAACACAAATTCAAAGCAAAGTTTAAAAGCTAGGGTTTTTATTCTCAATTAACCATTTTAAAGGATTGATTACACAACTAGGTCTACACTAGTTTTAATTTATTTTGAAGGGATCTTAGAAATTATAGATTTTCCTTTCAGATAAACCTATAATTAATTGGAGATTAATTAACACTAAGTTAACCGGCTCTCACCAACCTAATGCCTTTTACTTCCAATTTTAAACACAACCTTTAATTAGTATTAATCTACTTAACTGTCTCTCAACTAGCTAAGCAATTAATAGGTCATTGTCATTTCCTACAGAACATATCTCTCGATTAAGCCTATAGTGTCAATTTAATTTTAAGTTGATCAGTCCTAAAATAACATTAAGCTCAACAACAACCAATGAATTAAATCTAGTAAACTAACATAATCACAATAAGCTCATGGTAAATTTAAAATAAGAACCCTAAAAAGGATCTAGTTACTCATGTTAAAGAGAAAAGAAAACAAACAAGAAATGAAAATAAATCTGAATATTATAATAAATAAAAGAGTGATACAAGAAAAACCCCTTTCAAATAATATCAGGAATCCTTGCTCTTCTAACTTCAAGCCAAGTATCACCTCTACTAAGAACTAAATTAATGAAAATATATTCTAAAATAAGAACAAAAACTAAGAACAACTTTAAGGAAAAATGGGAACAACCCAAAAACAAGAACTAGAGTAGAATCCAAAAAAACAAGAACAGCCCCTAAATGAACATGAAATGATCCTATTTATAGACCTAAAAACCTAGTGAAAAAAAGTAATCTAACCCCTTTCAAACTCTATCCAATCAAAAACTAAGAGATAAGTCCCTTTCTATCTAATCTTCAGCTGAAAATTATCATCTCGTGGGCTGCCACATAAGTCGGGTATGGGTGCGCAAGAAAATGGTATGGCTGCAAAAAAAATAACATGTTGCTGAGCTTTGTGCCTTGCACAGCCGTGTTCAATTTTGGTACGGCTGTGCCACCCTGTAACATGGCATAAATGAGTCTCAGGCATAGCCATGCAACAAACAAACATGCCCATGCTCATCCCCAACGTAGAAAAGTCTTTATCTTGAGTCCATAGCCTATCCAATCTTCAAGGATGGATCCAATCTTCATACCAATGTATCCTACAAAAAAAAATATAAAAGAAATTATCTAAAAATAATTAAATCCTACTAATTAAGACAAAATAATAAAACTAACTAAATTAATTAAAAACTAACTAATAATGCAACTACTAAGCCTAAGATGTAATAAAATAGAGTGCTTAAAATAAGTGTTTTTCACACTCATCAAATACCCCCACACTTGAGCCTTTACTTGTCCTCAAGCAAATATAAAAAAAACATATTCATACAAAGAATCAATATCATGAGTAGTTCTTAATGCGAGGAACCATCCTACTCTCCCTTTAATACAAGGTTTAAAAACTAAAAATCAAAGCAATAACTCATAACCAAGAACATAATAATTACTAAGTGAATAGCAAACTCCCTCATTGAATTCATGAAACAGTATGATTAACAGCCAAGAAAAACAAAAGTAGGCATGAAACACTAACATTCAAATAGTTCTTTCATTAATAGCACTTAAAAGGCATAAAACTTATTCCTTATACTTTCTCTATTGTAGTATCCCCCACCTTTCCATATTACTCAATGTGGATACCTCAATAAAGTCCTTTGGATACTCATACCCTTTAGAGAGCATTGGAGTAATGCACGAGTGCATTTTACGCTCCATCTCGCTTAAGGAACTTATTTACTTTATTTATTTATTTTAGATATAGTGCCAATGTATACATGAACTATATTTAAGTCCCTACAACATTTTTCTCAATTATCAAGCACACTATTTCAATCACTCAATGATGGAGTAAGCATTAAGTTCATTAAAATTTAAAAATTTTTAATCACAAGTTATTCCTCCAACTTAACAATCCAAACCAAGCATTAAAAGAAGTTTAACACACTAACTCATGAAGAACATACCTAATGATACTAACTCTTAGCACAAATAGGCTCAAAAAACTCAAGTGTAAGGTCTTTTATTCATGCAACAATAAACTAAAATCCTAAATACAAAACTGAAAAATAAAGGGGAAAGAAAACTTCCCTAGTCAGATGCATTCGAGGACGAAGTCTCTGGAATAATGATCTCAACAGAAGGCTCCATTGATGCCTTAGTCCCTTTGCTTTAAGAGATCAATTACTTCAGCTCCTTTACTTCAGCTATCAGATTTTCCATCCTTGCATCTCTTAGGGTCTCATAAACTTCAAACTTAGTGATCATATTCATCATCATGTCAACAAGCCTTTTATCAGTTCGATTTGCCACATCCTCTATCTTCTTCTTGACTTCTTTAATGTTGTCCTCAAATCTCTTTCTTGTTGGTGCTTTATTCTTTTTCTTTGCTTTGGCCTTACCATCCTTCTTATTCACCCTCGCATTATCACGAGCTACTTGAGGTTTGACATCATCTTCCTCCTCTTTACTAATGTCATCATAATTCTCTACCACCTTAGGTAGAGGAACATCTCCATGCCTCAAGGCGGTTTGACGTAGTTGGTATCTTTTACTGTCGGCATCTTATAGCCTTCCAAAGTCTATGATAATCTCAGATTTGACTAAAAAATCCTCATAAAAACTTATCGATCCAATAGTGCAAGAATAGTAAGCTTCCTTGGTACAAAGTGTATGGCTAACCCCGTGATAATGTGGCCCATAGACATCAGTGCTTTTCGTCCCTGCACAACACACCACATAGAATGAAACATAAGATATACACTATTCACCCTACGGTTAGTAGCCATACACCACATCAAGAATAGTTCATCAGGCATAACCTTTGTACTCTCATTCCTACCACAAATGGTGTGTGCTATGAACTTGTGCATCAATAAATATGAGTGACTATCAATTAGCCCACTAATCATAGTATCTCTATGACTTATTCTATCCTCTTTAGTAATCTCGACCCAAAATCCAATCATGTTAAATTCAGGGGGAGGGTAACAAATACCTCATTCAGAAAAACTAAAAATTTCAGTCATGAGATCATAATCAAACTCATATTCATTTTCAAAGAATCTACACGAAAAAGTTCTCTGTTCCTCATCTTTAATTTTCAAAGTGGTGTAGAATTCAACATTGAATTCATAAAACACATCATATTTCACTATTTTCACTTTAAACTAGCCTAGCCTTTTGTACAAAAGGTTCACAAAATTATGCATTCCAATATCTTTCAAGAGTTGATCATCAAAGTATTTAGGCATGCATATGTTTCTTTTGCTAAGAGAAGAAAACCTCTTACCTTCCTCATCTGAATAAATAGGGAAGAAAGCATCATACTCCTCCTTGAGATCTGTTGGCTTAGGTCTTAT
>CATIWO010108787.1:0-21288 GCA_949673435.1 Macaranga tanarius | reverse complement strand
AGCCCTTTTCATTTTCTTAAGTCCTAGAGCATTTTTTCTTCTTATTTTTTATTTAAAGACAGCAAAAATAAGAAAGTGTGACAATATGTGTGCTGTTCAAATGATTCAATAATCTGTTGGTGCAAATATTGCAAATCTAGCACTAATAAAGTCATCCCAATATTTATTGAAGCAGGAGTGGCAAGTGGAAGTTAAGTGTCGAGTCCGTGTCCGAATATTTAATAATATATTTGGGTAGGACTAAATTGTATAGAAAAGAAGTTTAAATAGAAGACTTAATTGAAAGAAAAAAAATTGAGGGGGTTAAGGGAATTATGGCTTAAACCGCCATTAAAAAAAAGTGAAATGATGATGGGCCACGTGTTGGCCCAAGAAAGGAGATAACCATGACTCATGCAATAAGCCATGCAATATAAATAGGAAGAAAGCAAATGGTACCAAGAACCAACCAAGAGAAATATATATAAATATATATAGAGAGAGAGGAAGTTACAACAAGAATAAATAAAAAGAGGGAGGTGAGAGAAGGAGCTGGAGATTGGTAGAAAAAGGTTTTAGGTTAGTGAATATTTATTTATTTATTTATTATTTGTTTATTTATTTATTTCATTATATATTTTATTTATTTTACTACATTATTTATTTATTTATTTTAATTGAGTAGTTGTGTATAGTCGAAGCATAGGGCCAAATACACATACTACTATATAATTGTAAATCCATGTCTGGGACATGGTATGATTATAAATATGTATATCCGATGTCTGAGGCCGGATACATTAAATATATATAGCCGATGCCTATGGCTGGATATATATAAATTGTATAATTGTTGTCAGGGGTCAGGTGCACATTTATAAATATAGGGTTTGTGAAAGTGTATAATCGTTGCCTGGGGCCGGGTACACATTCTACCCTATGGAAGTAAAGTTGTTATATTGTTAAGTGTGTATTATATGAGAAAGTAATTTTAAAAAAAGAGATTTGATTAAAATGATTTAAAAGGATTATTTTAAATAATCCTTATTAATTGACTATGAACTTATTTAATTTTTATAATTAAGCCGGAGTGTTATTTTTGTTTGCTCACTGAGTATTTTCTTGTGAAAATACTCACCACTCCTTTTTATTAATTTTTCAGAGTTGAGTGGCTGTCTGAGAGATAACTATATTTTTTATAAAGGGAGCAGAAGCAGTGAATAATATTATTTAGATAGAATATTTTGTAACAGTTGTAATTAATGATTTGTACTGTGAGGATTATATATAATAGTGATGGTAATTTTTTGGGATGTATTATGATTTAAGAGTTATCTAGTGGATGATCAATTAAGAAGTAATACTCGGCCACATCAATACTTAAGTTAGAAAGGTCAAGTGTGCGACTTTCTAACAAGGGTACTGGTGAGGTCGAGTGTTACAATTTTGGTATCAGAGCAAAGGTTATTAGGTTATGTAGACATTAAGAAATATATAATTTGATGAATATGAGTTTTGATGATTAAATTAGCAATAGTTGCTACTGATAAGAAATAAGTACGTGATATTAATGAGAAATTATTAAATTAAGTTATGATGTAGATAATTATTGAGAATATAATTGTGGATATTTTTAGTAATAACATGACGAGTATTCTCCGAATTTCGAGGACGAAATTCTTTTTAGAGGGGGAGAATTGTCGGGTCCGTGCCCGAATATTTAATTATATATTTGGGTATGACTAAATTGTATAGAAAATAAGTTTAAATAGAGGACTTAATTGAAAGAAAAAAAGTTGAGGGGTTAAGGGAATTATAGCTTAAACCGCCATTAAAAAAAAAAAAAAAGGTGAAATGATGATGGCCATGTGTCGGCCAAAGAAACGAGATAACCATGACTCATGCAATGTAAATAGGAAGAAAGCAAATGGTACCAAAAACCAACCGAGATAAATATATATAAATATATGTATAGAGAGAGGAAGCTACAACAAGAAGAAAGAAAAAGAGGGAGGTGAGAGAAGGAGCTGGAGATTGGTAGAGAAAGGTTTTAGGTGAGTGAATATCTATTTATTTATTTATTATTTGTTTATTTATTTATTTGGTCATTTATTTATTTCATTCTATATTTTATTTATTTTACTACATTATTTATTTATTTATTTTAATTGAGTAATTGTGTATAGTCGAAGCCTATGACCAAATATACATACTACTATATAGTTGTAAATTAATGTCTGAGACATGGTATGATTATAAATATATATATCCGATACCTGGGGCCGGATACATTAAATATATATAGCCGATTTCTGGGGCCGGATATATATAAATGTGTATAGCTGTTGCCATGGGTCAAGTACACATTTATAAATATAGGATTGGTGAAAGTGTATAATCGTTGCCTACGGCCGGGTATACATTATACCCTATGGAAGTAAAGTAGTTATATTGTTAAGTGTGTATTATATGAGAAAGTAATTTTTAAAAAGGAGATTTGATTGAAATGATTTAAAATGATTATTTTAAATAATCCTTATCAATTGACTATGAACTTATTTAATTTTTATGATTAAGCCGGAGTGTTATTTTTATTCGCTCACTGAGTATTTTCTTGTAAAAATACTCACCACTCATTTTTATTAATTTTTCAGAGTTGAGTAGTTGTCTGGGAGATAGCTAAATTTTTGATAAAGGGAGCAGAAGCAGTGAACAATATTATTTAGATAGAATATTTGGTAACAATTGTAATTAATGATTTGTATTGTGAGGATTATATATAATAGTGATGGTAATTTTTTGGGATGTATTATGATTTAAAAGTTATCTAGTGGATGATCAATTAAGAAGTAATACTCGGCCACATCAATACTTAAGTTAGGAAGATCAAGTGTGCGACTTTCTAACAAGGGTACTGGTGGGGTCGGGTGTTACATTAAACATGTTTATAGAGAAGCCAATATGGCTGCTGATAAAATGGGCGTTTGTCGTTGCAAATCTACCTCGTTTGGCATAGCTATTAGGAGTAACTATTAGTTGTTCACTTTTTATCAGCTACAATAAAAATGTTTGTTTAATTTTTTAAATTGATAGCTCATAGTTGATAGAACACTAAACAACTACAGTTTATATCAACTCTAATTTGAAGCTTTTCACCAACAACTATATTTTTTAAAATATTTTTACTAACTTATCATTTTAACTCTAATCAATTAATCTTAGTAAAAATTAATTATAAAAATTATAAAAACATACGCACAAATAAAAAAATTAGAAATTATATTAATAAAAAAGTGTTTACATTTATCAGCCCTAATACTAATAACAATATATATTAATACGTTATTTAAAATTTATTAATAAAAATAAAATTATTTAAATAATTTTTTTAATATTTAAAATTATAAATATCAATAATATTTATTTTTATATCACATGTATTATGTATTATTGTTAATATTTAATAGAACATACACATACGTGTGTATATATGTAACTTAATATTAAAAAATTAAATATAAAATTTTATGTTTATATTTGTAATTAAATACAATATCAGCAACAACTGTTATAAATTTATCAAATATATAATATCGATCAGCCACCAGCTATCAGCTATCAGCTATCAGCCATCAGCAACAGTTTAGAGAAACAGCTCTTAATATTGCATGTCATGGAACAAGCTCCTCAGGAAATAAGTGAATTGATGCATGTTTTCCTCGCATGATAGTGTATTAGGTTTCTAAGACTCTGCCTTCGTTTTTAATAAAAAAATGTAAATATATATATATATATATAAATATGCAATATATAATTTTAAGGAAATCAAAAGTGGCCCATTTTTTCTTAATTTTTTTATATAGAATTAGAAAAAAATTTCAATTTTATCTAATAATTTTTATTTAGAAAATAAACAATATTAAATATTAATATGATATCACGATAAAGATTAAAGAAAGCAACATATAGCTTCTAGTTGGGCAAAGGCATATCCGGATATGCCTTTATTTCCTGTAGGAAGAACTCAACTGCACCCACACAACACCTACTTAGATAATTTTTATGTCGTTGTCCCACTTTAATTTATTATTAAAAAGGTAAATAATGAGTTAATTGACTCCACAGCCAATAGCAAGAGACCTAGTCCACTTTTTCAATTATTGTTATTATTTCAAAAAAATTTCCAGAAACTTCTTTCTTCTTTTATGCGATAAGGACAATAGATTGGTCTTAGTAGCCAAGTATCTGCCCTCAAAACGGTTGGACTGAATCATAACGTGACGTCTGTTATGGTTTTTTTCCCGTAAACTACCCACTCACCACTCGACGCGTTTATGCATTTTGATGTGACCTGGCCTTTTGGATTTATCTAATGTTTTTGTTTTTTAGGTGTATGCCCATATAAAGCAACATGTAAATAAATAAAGTGGTCCAAAACTTTGGGCAAAATAGATAAGCCTCTTCTCAATTGTTACCACTTCGTCCCTACCCATTTCTTGGAAAATTACTTGACATTTTTGTCACTTGTCTGTCTGCAGTTCCAAGTTGCTCTTTTACCACTGGATTTCATCCGACTCAAAAAGTTACCCACCTTGCATTCAGTATTCACCAAATACATTGGTTATATTTCGCTACAAATAATATTAAGGAATAAACTATATTTTTTTCCAAAATATTTTTATTTTTTTAAAATTTATCTTTTACATTTTTATTTCTATACATTGAATCTCTATATTTTTCATTTTCGTTAAAATTAAGTCCTTTCTGCAAGGCTAACGATATTAAAGTAAAATATCTGATTTAATCTATATAATTTTTAAATATGTAGACTTGTAACTAAAATATTTATAATTGATGTAAATTTTTAAAATTGTTTATCTCTGTACTTATATATTAAAATTTCATATTTTAAAAATTAATATATTTTATAAATTAAAATTTTTGTTTAATTAAATCAAGCGATACTTATATTTAAAATGATATTTTTATTAACCATAATTTGACATTATTACATATTTTATTACTTTTTAAATGAGTTTTTTGATCAATAAATTTTTTCTATTTTCAATAAAAAAAATTTGCACCTAAAAAAGTAATAAATCTTTTTTTAAAATTTATTAACCATGATTTTTATTAACCATAATTTGACACTATTATATATTTCATTACTTTTTTAACTTTTATTATTACTTAAATTTTTTATATTAAACTATTAAAAAAAGTGTGGTTATTTTCACTCTAACAATTTTAAGTATGCCCTATTTTATATTTTTTAAATAAATAACTAAATTATACTTTTTTAAAAAAATTTATACTAATAGTATAATTTTTGTTTATTAAAGATCTATTATTTCTTCTAGGTAAAATTTTTATTAGTTAGGAATTTAATAATTTATCATTTAATTTTACTGGGAATTAATTAAAAATAAATTTCATAATATTTTACTTAATATTTAAAATAATTTTTTATTAAGAATATTTTGACACTATTTTATACTGTATTGCTTTATAAATCTTATAAATAATTTAATTTTAAATAAAAAATTATTGAAAGATGGGATTTTTTCATGCTAATAAACTTTATTGTATATATTTTTTAACAAAATAACTAAATTGGATTTTTAAAAAATTACATCTATAGTATAATTTTTATTTCTTAAAGATTTATTACATTTTTATGTGCAAAATTTTTTTAATAGAAAATAGAAAAAACTCATTGATCAAAAAACTCATTTAAAAAAATAATAAAATATATAATAGTGTCAAATTATGGTTAATAAAAATATCATTTTAAATAAAAGTATCACTTGATTTAGTTAAACAAAAATTTTAATTTATGAAATAAATTAGTTTGTAAAATATGAAATTTTAATATGTAATTTTAGAGACAAACAATATTAAATATTTACATCAATTATAAATATTTCAATTGCAAGTATAAATCAATTTAATTATAAATTTTTTAACTAAATATATAAATATTAATAATTAACTAAAATTATTTATCGGTACAAAATGTAAAAATAATTAAAAATTACTTAAAATATTAAGAATTAATTAAATAAAAAATAAAGTATTAGAAATATTTTAAAATTAAAGGGACTAAATCAAATATTTTACTTTAATACGGTCAACCTCCAATTAACGAAATAACTTAATTTTAACGAAAATAAAAGTGTAGGGATTCGGTGTATAAAAATAAAAGTGTAAAAAATAAATTTTAAAAAAATGAAAGTGCAAGTATGGTTTATTTCTAATGTAAATGTGTCTTAAGAATTTTAACGCTCCGTTCGTGAGTTTTCAATTTTCATTCAAGCATACTATTCTAGTTACGCTGATGAGGCTATGCTTGATGATGACTTTGCCACCCATTAAATTTTTTTTTATATAAAATAGGTCCATCAATCTCCAATCGTTGAGGCAGGGCACGACGCAGAAGAAAAAAGTCTAAATTGGATAGGTGATGATGTCTTATCTTATCTGATTGAAATTTAAAATAAAATTGCCATTGAAAGTGAAAAAGAGCCGTCCAATAACTGCAACCATTAATCCCAGACTAATTAATGGCAGCAGGCAGCTGGAGAAAACAATGTTTCATCTTCAAACCCTTTAAAAAAACAAGAAATAAACTTCAAGAAATGACCCAATTAGTTTAGATTATTTTTAAACCTATCTTTGGCTAAACTTTATCCAAAGCTGAAATCGTTTACTAATTTTGATTCAAACAGGAAAAATCTTTTCTTGTTTAATTCTCTATTGAATGATAAAGATATAAAAGATTATTCCATTACACTTGCACACCTTTTTTTTTTCCCCAATAAACTTTTCCTTGATAAAACATCACTAAAAAGAAAAAAAATGCTTCTGTGTAGTTGGGCCATTGGATGCCAAATCTTCTTCTTTTAAATTGCAAAAGGGAATATGGTAACTATTGTAGAATAGATGTCTATTATTGAAACTGAAAAGTCAGATATATACAGTTGCATGCATGACCTTAATTTGAGCATTATATGATTAGATTGTCCGATAAAACCAATTGCTAATTGGAATTTTGCTAGGTGGGAAAATGAACCTCACCTCACCTCTCACCTCTTTTTAGTCTTTATCATGATTCTGTTTATGTCCTTCTATTTATACATATTTTTTTGTAAGACCAATCAAATTTCACCAAGTATTGTATGGAACAAATTTTTGTCCTCCTCTAGTAGAACAAAGTTGTCCAATTTCCATGTGGAATCTATTGGACCTCCAATACTTGAGCATCTGAATTCTAAATCACCTTTGTTTTATAAGGCTTTTTTTTTTTGTCCTTGTTAGCAATTTTTTTTTTTTTTTTTGTCCTTGTTAGCAAATTGACTGCTGGGGATCTTTGCCTTTTGATAAGGGAACTTTCTGTTTGCCAACTGAAGCATGACTTAAATGGGCAATAACTGACTTCATACACTTGGAACTTAATGGAAGTGGCAAGTGGCATATGCATTTTCTTTGGAACTGTATTTATTCATTACTTTGTGAGACTGTGAAAGCAGCATTACAACAGATTTAGGGCTATCCTTCTTCACCTATTAGGAGATTTCAGAGAACCAACAACATAAGAGCATACTTTAATCCATTAATGAACAACCAACAATGTGTTTGACTTATTGTTAAAATAATAACCATGTGTACATTTATATGGATCCATTATTATCATAGTAATTAAATTTGTGTTTCAAAAAATTATATTTGCAGACATATACCGATCACCAATTCACCATCAAAACTAAAACTTGTATATCAAATAATGGAAAATTATGCAAAAAAAAAAATATTTCGTTGAGTAGCTTTTTATTATCACTCAGTTGGCCTTCAAAATTATTATGATTAAAAAAATTACTTAAAATTTGAACAAGCTGTGATATTTTAAAATAATAGTTTATTTAATGTTCAAAATTAAATTCATAAACGAGGTCTAATTATTAATATTTCATTTTATATTAATTGGATTTTTTGTTCATTCTTTTGGGCATAAAAATAATTTTCCTTCTTATTCGGGGCAACCAAAAATCACATCATTTAGCTTCTACTTTGCAGTGGCCAAAAATGATGCCAAATGTGTCGAAGTGGAATTGCATTTTAGTGGAAGGTGCAAGAACAATGAACATGGCAAAATAGGTGGAACCTCAATTCACTTTAGCATAATTGAGCTAAGATGTATCTGTCAAAACGTGTCATTGTCTTTTTAGACTTACCTACCGGATATTTACAACCGAGCATGCCTAACTCGAGCTAAGTAAGTGCCTCATACCCTCTCTACGAACAATAACACATTTCATCTTATACAATGTGATTCGGTTCGGTAAAGGACTCTTGTAGTTTTGCTCATCGTGCACGTGAATAGATCTCACAGGACATTTTCAGCACTTGATTTATAAAGCGTTCCTTTTTTTTTTTTTTATCATATTTTAGAAATTCAACAATAATTAAGTACACGCTTAAAATCTAACTCAACTGGATAATTTTCATCTACGGTACCCAACTTTTGATATAGGTACCATCATAATATCTAACTTTCAAATCGTAACTTAAAACTCAGTCGCCTTTTATTAAAGTCCCAATACAGTGTCTAGACCCAATTTTCGGCCGACAACGATGACGTAGAGCTGACATGGTGGCTGATGTGGATATGAAAGTTCCATGGTGGTCATTTAGTATTTACCATGTCAATACGAGGTCCCACATGGCGCCACGGGGGACCACATCATATGCTACATCAGCCCCAACTTTTTACCCCTCTTCTCTCTCTCTCTCTCTCTCTCCTACTCTCACTTATCATTAATATATATAACGGTTAATTTTTTTATTTGCATCTACTCTTCTTTGGCTCTCTCTCTCTCTCTCAACATCCCCAGATTTCGTTTCATCCAAATGAAATGAAAGAAACTAAACCCCTAAATTTAATATACCAAAAATCATAAATTTCGTTGAAAGAAAATTTATAGAAATCCTAAATTTCTTTGAAAATAAATTTTTAAAAACCCTAAATTTCTTAAAAGAAATAAAATTTTGTAAAGTACCTTCATGGAGATGGAAATCATAAAACCTAATTGTTTTTGCCAAGTTGAAGTAGTTTTGAGAACCTTATGGATGAACTCCAATCCCGATATGAGGTTTTTAGGTTGCCGAAATGCTGAGGTGAGTATGTGTGAATTTATTATTAGTGATTGAGTTATATGTTTAAAATAAAATTGTGTCAAAGAAATGTAGGAATGGGTTTGATAATATCTATTTGAATTTTACAGCATCACCCATGCAATTTTTTTTCAATGGATGGATCCTGCTATGCCTGCAAGATCAAGGACTGTTATCATTGGGCTACTGAAAAAAATTGATAGATTGGAAAAGTAGAAAGAAAATGTTAAAAGAAAGAAGGCCAATATGTCGAGAATGAAATGGGTTATGTTTTGTGTTATTGTTGTATGGTGTATGAGAATGTTCATATAGGATGATGCATTTGCTATTGTACTTTGTACTTTAATTGGCCTAAAATGATGAATATTTTAAAGAATATGAAGGATTTCATGATGAATAAGGTTTAATACAAATGTAGTGTGATTTTGCTATATATACGCTAATTTCAGTTCCATGAAAGAACAATTTTCTTCAAAGATTGTGCAAAATAAAATGTGTTGAATCTTTCACTTGATTGAAAAATGAAGCAGAGGTAATATATTAAAGAGTGAAAAATAAGAACAAATTAGATAAATTGATGAAGCTGAAATATAAATAAGTTGCAGTTTTACATCAGAAATTGCTAATCCTAATATTTCATCTTTAAAACTATAATATATTGTTTAGTTTCAACTTTGAAACATAAAATGATGATGTATGCCATCCATAATAAACAAAAAGTAACCACAAAATTGCCAAAATATAGTATAATGGGTTACATCATTAACTATAAATAAAAAGTTGCACATATATGAAATATACTTCTTCAAATGTTGCATGTATCTTAATGGATTAGGTCTTCCTGCCGACCTACCCCTTTTCGTTTTATTCACTGGCTATTTAGACGTGTTGCAACTTGCATTATGTAATATAGTAGTCTCAGTCATTGTGCTAATTTGGTTATCAATCATGTTCTTTTGTCTATTAGCATCATGATATCTATACTGGAATCTAAAATTTCAGTAATTTTACTTTACTGAGATTATTGGGTAGCTGTGCACCTTTGAGACCCCTAAAAATAAATATAGAAATATGCTGCGATAAACCCAGAACTATGAAAGAATCATAAAATAACATTATAAAAAAAAATACACAACCAACATTAACTTGCATGTTTGTTTCAAAAGGAAATTGAGCAGATGCATTTGCAAAGGAAGTCATGTGGCTAGTTCCCTGCAATAACCCATAACAACAAATCAAGCACCATTTTGAATATTAAATCAGCAGTCAATATTAAAAGAGCAATTAATAGTAAAATAAGGCATAAACTCACATCCATCATCCACTGAACTGTAACTGGGGTTGATGATGGGCCCTTATATAAAACCCCACTAGTTGAGCATGTGGTTTTCCTTGATGACTACAAAATAATAGAGATATGGTTATAAATAATAGCAATAGTAACATAATTAATAAAAGTGAGGAGAATCTTACAATATGGTGTCTTTTGTTATGTCCTAGCTGCCTACACACACTACACTTGATTGTTACTACTCCTGTCAATTTTATTGTTTACTTTGACTTCTTTTTTTATTCTTTTTCCTTCACTTGTTCATCTGCTTCCTTTCTTCTAGCTCTAATACGTCTTCTTCTTTTTATGTTTACAGAAGAAGGAACAATAATAATCCCTGGTGCATTGTAACTTTTTCCCACAAGCTTAGGCCATTTGTTGGATTAATAACATGACCATACACTTTGTTGCATATGGAAAGTGAATAGTAAGCATTTACATATTTCTCAGGCTTTTTATTATTTTCAGTGATGCATACATAAGTATGGTGACATGGTATGCCTGTGAGGTCTCATTTCCTACATGCACAAGTCCTTTTCTCCATATCAACTACAAACTGACCATCATGTCCAATAACTTGCACTCTGAAGAACCAACAAACTCTGCTTCATAAGTGTAAGATAACTCTCTATTGATAGCAAGTTTATTATTAACTTTGGGACATATATCTCCCTTAATTTTTTGCCCTACCATTTATTTTATATGCATTCTCTTCATAAGTTGAGATCTGATCATCTCTAACATAGTAATATTTGGCTTCTCCCGAGCATATAACACATACTTGTTGAAGCATTCACTTAGGTTGTTTAGTAAAATATCATAATTGGTAATGGAGCTAAAATATGCTCTACTCCATTGCTCACAAGATCTGTCATTTAACCACTCCTTTGCAGTTGAATACTTCTTCTCAATTTCATCCAACCAATATTACAGCTTAGCATGGTAAGTTGACTTAGCTGCATTCCAGATAAAATCTTTTAATTCTTTCAGTTGACTTGTAGCGCATATCCTAAATTTGCCACTCATATTAATCCACATATGTCTAACACAAAACCTATGTTCAGAGTGTAGGAACATGTCTGTAATAGCTCGAATAAGTCCCTACGCAATAGTAAATGTAGTCATTAAACCCTAACAAATGCAGTTATAAATAAAAAACGTAATATAAAGAAAGATGAGCAATTTACCTTTTATCTAATCAAATATGAACACCCAATGAAATAAGTTGTACATTTCTAGGTCTTCCTTTAGCAATTTAAGAAACCATGTCCATGTTTATGTACTTTCAGTTTTGACAACAGCCCAAACAATTAGTAAAATGCATTCATTGGGGTATATTCTAGTAGCTGCAAGCAATTGGCCCCCATAGGTTCCTTTTACCAACAGCCATCTAGACAAATAAGGGGCCTATAACATGCTTTGAAAGCTTTATTTAATCCATCTAGACAAATACACATTCTTGCAAATGGGCCCATGGGCTCTTTAAAAACCACAGTGCTGCCAGGATTGGTTCTTATAATTTCTTTTTTGTATTCATACAATAGCCCATACTGTTCCTTCTCATATCCAGTGATTGTCTTCAAGGCATAATCCCTTATTATCCATGCTTTCATTGTATAAATTTTGCACTTCACATCCTTTTTTAATTCTTTCTATAAAGCTTTCAAATTTCCATACAGGATCAACTCTAAACTCTTCAATATACTTTTGAGCAAAAAATTTGGATAAACATAAAAATTTATAGGCATTTTTGCACATTTTTGTTTCAAATTAAAAGTCCTAAGTTGAAATGTCTTATCATCTGGATCATGCTTATTGAACTTGCAAGCATAAATCCAAAAACCACATCTATCGTAATATTCACATATCACCTTAACTAAATTATTTGTTGGAAAGTGAACCTGGTACCTATGCTTAATGCCCCAATGTTTGCATGCTTATTTGAACTCATCTTTATTTCTAAACAACATGCCAATGATAAAGTGGGGGTCATTTAATTCTTTCTCTACAATAAAACTTGGAAATTTATGTTTCTTTTTTTTCTACTGTTGGTTTTCACCTTCAGACTCTGATACAGTATTGAGCTCATGAGATGGCCCATAATCGGACTCAATTTTTTTTATCTTAAAACCTAACAGTTGTATCTACCTCACCAGAATTAATTCTCATCCCACCTTTCCTAGGTCTCCCATCTATCCTTCTTTTATATGCATTATCTACATCTTCCTATTCCTATTCCTAAACTTGATCTTCCCTTATTGCCTCTGCCTGCCCCTGAGCCTCTGCCTGCCTTTGAGCCTCTGTATGCCTTTCACCTGCCTGCCCCTGGTCCTCTGCCTGACTTTTATTTGCTTGTCCCTCATTATAGCCCCCATTTGCATTAGTCCTTGGTTCAAGTTGTCTAGTCTCTCTTAGCACTGAAATATCCTCATCCCCATTCACTATATCATACTCAATATCTATAAAATTATTGTGCCTTTTTTGGTTAGGTTGTTCAAGGACTACTTCACCAATATCATTATCACTTGCTTTCACCCTTGTATCCTCAACAGTCCCTTCACTAACTAAATCACTAAGATTTTGTATTTCATCATATGCTATCACATCTGCTCCTTCACCCTCTATTTCAATATATGCTTCATTATTACCCAAGTACATATATTGTTTAGAACCATTCTCATTAGTACCATTTTTATTTAGATTATAGTCTAAGTATCTTGTTAAATTAAACCCAAATCATTACCACCAACCCTTGAGACAATAACATTGTCTAACCTACCAGCATTAATTCCACTATTCCTAACACTAGTTTCATTATCATTATCATCTACTATCTCTTCAATAACTACGCTACTTTTAGCCACATGATAACATGTTTGTTCAACCTCTTCTTCACTTAAATGTCTGACATATACATCTATATCTCCAACATTAGCAGCACTTAATGTCATTTCAAAGACACATCCATCATTTTTTAACATTTTCCTACATGAGTTATCATCTTTGTCAGGTTCTCTCCAATAGTATAGGACATGCCCTTCCACTCCTAATTTTGTGGTCCAAACATCTAGTTTAGCCAAAGAGATTCTGCCAATGTCAAATAACTTATGGTCTATTTCCTCATTAAAGTAAGCCCATACACCAAATTTACCCCCATAGTGTAGATGCACTACAAATACTTATGTTGATGTTTGGTCTATAAAAAAAAATTACAATAATATATTTTTCCTACTTATTGAATACTCATTTAATTACACCCAAAGCTACTTAGCAACTCAATTTTTTTAAAAAAATTTCTCATTGTCCATATAGCCCCACTGTTCATAATCCCCTTTAGTATTTAATTTTCTAAAAAATTAGAGTTTCTCCACAAAGTACCTGAAATTTCATTATTCAAATTAAAGTGCTTAACTTTACCTCGATTTGAAGGTGACATATTCGCATGTGGACCCCACTAGTAGCTTCATTTTAGCAATATCAGTGACCCACAACCAACCAATCTTCATAACCTTTTATGTAATAGTTTAAAAACCTTTTGTCAGATATAGATCTATAGTAAAATGCAACATGCATCAAAGAAAATGACATTTTCTTTCATATGAAAATGACGATAGCTTACCAAACACTACAAATCCCTATACCCAGTTGAACAACATAAAATGGAGATGAAGATGGCATGACCAGAAAAATAAAAATATGAGATGAGTAGAAAAAGAAATATAAAATGGAGTAGGAAAATCGATTGAAGAAAGTAAATTTTTACAAACATCCTTTGTGAGAGAGAAAAGTGGAAAGAAAATTTAGGTAGAAATTAAATTTAGTTAAAACATTAAATGCAAAAAGGTAAAGTAAATAGGAAAGAGGGAGAGGGAGAGAGAGAAGATGGGTAAAAAGTTGGGGTTAATGTGGCATATGTCGTGGTCCCACGTGGCTCGTATTGACATGACAAATATCGAATGACCACTATAGAGCTTTCATATCCACATAAGCCACCATGTCAGCTCCACGTCATCGTCGTCGGTCGAAAATTGGGTTTGGGCACTGTTTTGAGACTTTAACAAAAGATGAGTGAGTTTTAAGTTACGATTTGAAAGTTGCGTACCACGGTAGTACCTAGACCAAAGTTTGGGTACTGTGGCTGAAAATTACCCAACTCAAGTGGAAAGAATATTTAATGTTGGGACAAATAGATTTTGAGGTCAATTCATGTTATCCACATTACTACATTAGGCTTGTGAGACTCACATTCGGCAGTAGCTCACAAAAATAATTTTTAAAATATTAACTTATAACAATTAATTGTCCCCCTTCCCATTTTAATGATACTGAGTCCTTATATCAAGTTCAAAAAAGAAAAATTAATTAAGTATAATATAGTTGGTGTCAAAGGTCAAGTAGTGAGATAGTAACGAATTATTTTTAAGACAATTAAAATATTATGAGTTTAATTTATAATATTATAAATAGTAAAATTTCTCATATATTATTTTTTAAAAAGTATAAAATAGTAATTTCATCATATTGTATTAAATTTAAAAAATTAGATAAATTTTAAGTTTGAATCTCTTAATTTATCAATATTTATTGAGATTTAACATGATGATGACACATCATATTATATTATCTAAAAATTAGAAAAAATTGAAATTTGAATCTCTTGATTTTTTATGAGTGATTTGGAAGAAAGAAGGTATATCTCCTCTTATGTAATCCACGAATCTCAACTTGTTGGGCATCCAGTATATATATATATATATATATATATATATATATATATATATATGAATACTTGATACCAAATTACCAATACATATCTCAATATTGATTATACAAGTTTAAGTTGGACAATAGAGGGAAAAATAAAATTGGTAATTTATCCGCAATTGATATGTAAATTAAAGTTTGTTGTACATTGCTTCGATTAGCGAAACTATTTTATTTGTCGAGAAATTTTACATATATTAAATATATTATATAAAATGGTATGATTTATAACACAAAAAATTGCGTTGTTTTATTAATTAAGTATAAATGATATGTCTTAAATTCTATCATTGGGTAAAATACACCAATGTAGGATATATCATTTAGTATTTCTTAATAAAAATATATTAATATATTTTTATTTATTAGTCTCTCAAAATTAATTAATTAAAATTTTTTAAAATTTTAATCATTTTTGGCTCTGCCTCGAGTTATACAAATATAGATTGCTAAATTTATAATTAATGGATTTTTTTGATTAATAGAGAAATCAAATAATCAAAATACCGATGGACTATATAATAAAAATCATCCATTTTTTTTAATTATATGAAAATAATTCCACAACTTGATGAAATAAATTTGAATCTTAGTAATGTTATTTGAGAGAAATTGTCACTTGTTAATTATATTTTTTTTCATTGTACTTTATTTTTGCATTAACTTATTTTTCCTCTTTGTATATAATGAGAAATAAAATAATAATGAAGTTGTTGCGTCTCTGACCCTTGCAATTGAATTTTTGAGCGTGTCAGGTGTGTGAGGTACACCAACCTAGGGATCTGACCTCTATCAGAGACCTTAGGATAAGCTAAGGGACCTAAGCCTACTAGGTTCTTAAACCAACTGCAAATTGAATAATAGTTGGGTTTAATACTGACGAATAACAAGAACGTAGAATGAAAACTGAAATTTAAAGAAAATGATAAAAGAGACATAGGAGATATGTAAGAAAATTTAAGAGCTCCATTGGAAATAAAAGAAAATGAATAATATTGAAAGTGTTTGATTGCAGAGAAAATTAACAAAATACTGAAAATTACAAAAGAAATCGAAAAGCTAAATCGGAATTGTATAGTTGATTTGTTGTCTGATTTGATTTGGATTTGGCTGTGTCTTCGTTGTCCTGCAGGAGAGTCTTTTTTATCCATGAAGTTGATAACTTCCCAATTGCGTAACTGCAATTTAGCCCACCACTATACGTTTCTTATTTTTAAATTCAAATCCCTCATATCTTATCTCCTTCTGTCAGTTTTTTCTTTACAAATAACCACCTGTATATTAATTAACTAGGGTCATGGGCTTATAATCTTATGGACTCTCCAAAATATAATTTTGAGTGCAAACATAAGCATTATCTAGTTAACAAATTTTTATATTCTCTCAAAGGGTTTTTTTTTTTTTTTTTTTTTTTTTTTTTTTTTTTTTTTTTTTTTTTTTTTTTTTGTGGGGGGATAAAGTTGCAACGTGAAGGGATCTTTAGCCAATAGCAGTGCCAGTAGATTGCCCCTTCATGAGAAACGTTTTTATTTGTAAAATTAATTCCGTGGTCGACCGATGACTTGTCTGGTCGGTGATTTGGGTCACCACAAAAAGGAACATATATAATTAAAAATGTTGGAATATGGATAAATAAGTATTGGCTTCGTTGGCCTATCGGCTATCACACTCGGACACTCCACGGAGACACCAATGTTTCTTCTATTATTATATTTTCCTTTTCCTTCCCACATCAGATCAGATTGTTTTAGATGAGGACGCGTGGTTTTCAAATCTAAGGCTATGTTTGGAAATTATCGAATGGGATAAATCAGGCAAGAAAGAATAAGGATTTTTACGTTACTATTAATTTACTTATGTTTCTATTTCAAAAAAAAAAAAATTTACTTATGTTTCATAATGACAAATAAGGAGAAAAAGTACTGATAGGATCAGTAATTTTTTAAGGCCTAACTAATTATATAAAAAAAGTCTGAACTTTTAAACTTTTAATAATTTTAGTATATTTTTTTTTAATTTTTTAAAATTTAGTATCATATTGTAACTTTTTTTTATCAAAATTAATATACGGTGAGTTCTTACAGTGATTTTTACTGAGCCGACATCCGGAGCTTTTAAAAAAAAAATAAAAAATTGAATCGGCCAAAACATTTTTGCCGACTCATTAACTTTATACAAAATGTTGCATTTTGGTAAAAAAAACACGTCAAACCCCTAAAACCTTCTTCTTCTTCGTCCAGCTCTTCAATTACGTTAAAATTATTTGAACCAAAATTGGGTTGAGCGACTTGTGAATTTCACATTGAAAATCTTATAAAAAAAATGGAACCAAATTTGGACTCTAACAATAAAGAGATTTCTATTTCATTATCTCTCTTTCTATATAAATCAAATGGCTTCTGCCACCTTCACTGACTGTTCTACTACCACCGCAACTCGATTTCTTCCCTTCAATCGCACTACCACTTCTCGCCGTAATAACAGCCTTCCCTCTATTTGTGCAACGTCTCTTTGAACGTTCACTGTCGACTCTTCTTCAGCGTCTTCATTACCAGTCATCACTAATATATATGCATGCTTCATTACCTAGATGTTAATCAATAATTTTTTAAAAAATATTTTCTTTTTAGTTTTCGCATAGAAAAGTATGATCTTTTTTAATGGTTCATGACTTTTAATTGGTTGTTTGTGTTTCTGTTCTTTGAGGCATTTTATCAAACGTGTGTGATTATTCGATTTGTTACTTATATAGCTTCATTGGCAAGCGAAACGGATGCTAAAGGGTTTAACTGAGATTGAAGAGCTGGATGAAGAAGAAGAAGGTTTTAGGGATTTAATGTGTTTTCCCCTAAAATGCAGCCTTTTTGTATAAGGTCGATGAGTTAGCAAAGTGTCTTGGCTGACTTAATTTTTTATTTAAAAAAATAACTATGGGTGCCAGCTTAGCAAAAACCATCATAAAAAACTCAGTGGAGGCTAGTTTTGATAAAAAAAAAAAAAAAAATAGTATGATGCTGAATTTTAAAAAATTAAAAGAATGTGCTAAAATTTTTAAAAGGTGAAAAGTTCAGGATTTTTTAGATAATTATGTATTTTTTTAATTAATATTAATGGACTATACATCATATGATAGTTTTTTTTTTTAAATTAACTGTAAATTAATTTTATTTATTAATAATGACAAAATTTGAAATATATATTTTAAAATATATTCAAAAAGTATACTCCCATAGTGGCACATCACTAATTTTTTACATATTTTTTATTAAGATTTATTAAGACAGTAAAAGTGAAGAAATAAATTTAAATTTTAATATTTTTTTAAGATGGTAGAAGTAAGAAAATATGTGTTTTTCTAATGAAAAATCGATGTATATTATGATAATAAATCTGTATTATATAAAATATATATGCATGTATAATTTGACATAAACTACAAAATTAATGTTTTGTTAACAATGTGTCTCGTAAACAAAATTATACAAAAAAAAGTAAATAAAAGATAAAGATTTTTTTATTAAAAAATTATGGGGTCAATTTATATTCAGTTCAATACTTAACTATAACTCAATATAAAATCTTGCAATATTTAAAACAAAAAGAGGGGAACAGTTTATCGCATTTTTCCATTTGCAATGTTTCTTAGCAAACACAGTGTTATTCTGTTTGAGTGTATGATGATGAGCAAAGGTGGCTAAAATGAGGGATAGAATGCCAAGATTTAGCGTAGCAAGTTTTTTGAGCTCTTGGGATTCAAGTTGCCAGGTTCTATTTTTGGTATCCTTAAAAATATTATTTTTGAAGTTAGGGATAGTCGTAGAACCCAATTTATGGTATGGTCCGACTTATAAAAATAAATACTAATAATTAACTGCGGTGGGTACACAAGGGCAATGCAAATTTTTTTTTTTTTAAAAAAAAAAAAAAAAAAAAAAAAGCATTGTTTACGCAATAACAATGATAAAATATTAAAATATATGGGCTTGCCATGATGCATTGTCTACACACAAAGAACAATGGTGAAAAGTATGGCACACCAACAATTATCCAAAATGAATAAAAAAATATTAAAAAAATGAATAAAATTCGTCCCACCATCCCTCCCCCCGACTTTAAAGAAAATCCACTTGCTTAGTGGTGGCCACATTTACCAACATTGCTAGATTCACCATAAAATTCCCATTTACCTACCAGGCTACCATCAATCAAACCCAAGAATGGGTCTTAAAACAAGCAAAATCAACGGTGCAGAATGAACTGTGAGGACCAAAACCAACACCCTCATGTTACATTACACAAACACCATAAGTAAAATAATAAATAAAAAAAATTACTATACATTAAATAAGTTTATCAAATAGAGCAAAGTGGGCCCATTCAGAAGCAGGCTTTTATTTTTTAAATATGGGCTTTTGAAAAAACAAATATATAAAATAAGAATTGTCGGTGGAAACATTGATTTTTGATATCCTGCTAAGTCAAGCTACAGCTAAAGCCTAAGCCGAACAACAACAAAACAAAAGCCTATAAGCAATTTGCATCGAACAATCCATCGCTCTGCCACCAAAAACGCCTAAAAGCTTATCTTCAACAACAACAACAAAAACAAAAACAAAAACAAAAACATAGCAGAGCTCGCTCGCACATCTCATCATCGTCAGAGTAAAAGAAGGCGAAACAAGTGTTAGTTGTGGATTTTTTTAGAGCAATTAAAGATGAACGGTGGCGATGTTTACAGTGCTGTTGAGTCACAGTACATATGGAGACACCATAGGCATCAGCTTAGAGAGAATCAGTGCACTTCTGCTCTTGTTAAACATATCAAAGCTCCTGTTCATCTCGTAAGCTTGCTTGCTTTTTTTTTTTTTTTTGGTTCTTTATAAATTTCTGTTTGGATCTGTTTGTTTATATTCTTGTTTTCGCTCGACCTTTTCTGTTTTTGAATCCAGATGGATTTCGGTTAATTTTTTCTTCATTTCAGTTCTTTTTTCCTCATCTTTATCTCCTTAATTTGGATTTTTGTTTTTAAATTTAATAATTTTCGCTGCTAAGAAGTGTTTTCGGTTCATGATTTGATTTGTTTTTACCACTAGTGTTTCATTTGCATGCATAGCCTGAGTTTGTTTCTTTTTGTTGTGAATTATATGAAATTTTCAGGTTTGGTCACTAGTAAGGCGATTTGATCAGCCGCAGAAGTACCCATGATTTTAAAAGGAAAAAAACACCAAGAAAACAAGAACAGAGCAAAGTGAGAGACTAAAAATCAAGAAACCACAAAACAAGGTGAAGAGTATATGTTATTTGATTCAAGAAAACAAGTAAACAAGAGCAAGAACAGAGCAACATGACAGACTAAAATCAAGAAATAAGAAAACAAGGGGAAGAAAAAATATGGGATTTGATTCAAAAAAACAAGTAAACAAGAACAAGAACAACATTAATTCTAGCCAATATATTAATAATAAGTATCTAGCAGATTAACTTTGTGGGTTCTGGTTCTGGTCCCCGGGTTTCTCTTTGATCGGCTGGGCTCCCCCCAAGCCAAATTGCAGACCTATGACCAATTTGTTTCTGCTACACATCATGCTGCAGACACGTGCGTCCCTAAAACTATACATCACTCACATATAACATTACTTGCAGTCTCAGGTGCTTTCTCTTTTAAAACCCTCCTACCTAATATATATATATATATATATATTGAGTGCTTTGATCTTAGATTTTTTTTTCATCAGATTTTTTTCAGATTTTGGTTTGTGGGTTGTGGTTCTTTTTTGCATCATTTTGATCTCTTTCTCCAATTTCATGAATAATGAAAACACCCACGAAAAGAACGCTACAATACAATCATCAATGAGTAAAGAAAGTAAGCAAGGAAAATGATAATATAGTCCTTGTGATTATTGCTCTTATTTTATTTTGGTAATCACCACCTCAGTATGAAAGGGACCAGTAGCCAACTATTAGTTTCCATTTCAATGTATAATAATTCTATAATAATATATTAATGCTGACCCACAAGTCCAAATCGTAATAATTAATTC
>CATIWO010108744.1:0-11069 GCA_949673435.1 Macaranga tanarius | reverse complement strand
ATGTATTGTATACTTATATGATATATATGATGAATGTGAAGTTGCATGCCATATGGTTATGTTCTTGAAAGAATTTTATTTTCTTTCTAATAAGAACACGTGTAGTGGTGTATTGAGACCACGTATTGCGGGTCTCACATTGATGATCTGCTTGTAACAGGAAGTAGCCATGTTCTTGTAGATAAGTTTAAAATAATGCTAAAAGCTTTTAAAATGAATGATCTCGGATTACTATCCTATTTCCTTAGTATTAAGATTTCACAAACTTAACAATGAGTTTTTATTTGTCACATAAAGTATGCTAGAGAGATTTTACAGAAGTTTGGGATGGAGAATTGCAAATCAGTTGATACTCCCTTGGCTCAAAATGAAAAGCTAACTAAAGATGATGGTGCTCAAAAAATTCAAAAGGGAGTTTATAGAAGTATTATTGGATGTGTCTTGAATTTGTCAGCTACAAAACTTGATATTATGTATGTTGTAAGTCTTCTCTCTAGATTCATGCATTCTCCAAGTGAATTGCACTTTAAAGCTACCAAAAGAGTGCTGAGATATGTTAAAGAGTTTGTTGAATATAGAATTTAGTATAGAAGTGTTCTGGAGATGAAATTAATTGGCTTTACTGATAGTGATTGGGTTGGTTCTTGTGATGGCATGAAAATCACTTATGGATTTGTATTTTCATTAGGTTCATGAGTATTTAGTTGGTGTTCAAAGAAACAAAATATAGTTGCATAGTTGACTACTAAAGTAGAGTATATCTCTGCTACTACAGTTGTAAACCAAGCCATTTGGTTTAGAAAGCTAATGAAAGATTTAAAGTAAGAACAAGTTAATACAACTTAGATTTTTTTGATAATCAATTAACTGTGGCTATTACAAAAAATCTAGTGTTCCATGGCAAGACCAAGCATATAAAAATTAAATATCATTTTGTTAGAGAAGCTGAAAAAGAAAAAAAAGTTATTTTGGTCCATTATAACTTAGAAGAATAAAAAGTTGATATTCTTACAAAAGACCTACCAAGATCAAGGTTTATACAACTGAAAGAAGCACTATGCATGTCCAACAATTATGTCAAGGAGAAGTGATGAAGGCTATAACATAAGTGTTGTATCTAAAAGATATTTTTTTTGCTAGTTATTCTAATGTCATATTTTGTATGGACATATTTAGAAGTAATGTAATATATGGTAATGCTTAAAGTAAGCTTAAATTAAGGAACAAAATCATAGCATTAGTTAGAAGTAGTTGTATGTTTTTTAACTTCTGCTGCCTACTGTTTTTTTGTAACTTGCTGTAACTTGCCTATAAAAGGCTTTTGTCAATGAAAATATTATAAGTTTTCCTTATTTTTACTCTCTTCTTTATGTTAAAAACCATCAATTTTCTTCTCTCACTCTTGCTTGCCCTCAGATCTATACTTTTTTTTTTTTACTTTATTTTCTTCTTTTTATCTTTTTCGAGCTTTAAGTTGTTATTTACGAGCTTTAATTTTTATCTCCAAACTTCTTATTTTTGCCTTCCAAGTTTCATCTCTTATTTTGCAAACAGGTGTCACTTTTACCATTTTCTCTCTTCTAGGTTTACTTCTCTTGTAATAGCACCTAGGAACATTACTGATGGCGATGACTTTAGGTCTCTAGTAGGAGGCTCTCAGAGATATTAAAATCAAGTATAACATTCCTAAAGAATTTATTATATGATGAGTTAAGGAGAAGGTTAGGGCTTACCATAACCTTGAGAAACCCAAGAGCAAAGAGAGACCTTAAAATTCAAAGAAAAGATAGGGTAGTGGTTTATGTAAAGTAACTCTAAACCGGTCTCAGATTTATATTTTTGTCAAATATTTTTTAAAATATTTATAATATTGTAGGATTTTAATATCCTTTAGTTTGTTCCCAAAGTAGGGCATTGAGCTTTAAGATCCATATATTATTTATATCGTCTATATAAAAGAACTAGGGAAGCAGTCTTTTCTCCGATTGCAATGCCCAGTCACAATCCTTTTAATAAAATAATTGATCTAAATAAGGACTGGTGATACCACTTTTTATTATTCAACATTAGTCAGACTTTGTGGACATACCATATTCATAGTCTTATCAATTTAGGTCAGTAAAACATCCTTGTGATTTATCTGATAATAAACACCATTGTTTTTGAAGAGCTCATATCTAAATCTAAAGTTGTTAGACAAAGCATATACTATTATAGTGAAATGTATTTACTTAGAAATTTTTTGAGAACGGACTTCTAGACTTTTCAACCTGTGAAATCACTAATAAGGAGCTCTATGAATCTACAAGTTCTTATAAGAATTGTACTTTTATTTTCTTCCTCTTTATATCAATGTTTTGTTTTTCTTTTGTATGTAAAAAATGGATGATGCCGATGCTTTTTTAGATTAACAACTAAATGGGTAATTCAATCATGCGTGCTCATATGTAAGTTTCTTAAATCTCATATGCACAAATTAATATCTATAAATTCACAAATTAATATCTATAAATTCAAGTCAATGTTTTTACATTTTGGGTTGGATTTATGATGTTTCAGGGTGAAACTCTATAGAATTTTCACCAGTAAATCTCATATAAACACTAAAATTCATCTAAAATAAAAAAATCATAATCTAAACCTATCTCTATAATTGTTAAAGCATGCTTTAAAAGTATATATGTGTATTTTGCATTCATGTTTCATAAAAAATCATTTAGGATAACTCATTTAGTACTCATTTACTACTCATTTAAAGCTCTATAACTTCCATTAATTGAATTAAGTTTAGTTATACTTCTAAAGATCATTATATCCATTTTAATATAATTCTTATATTTTTTCACACTTCTACTTCTACTCTTGTACTTTTATTTTACTTTCTTATTTGAATATCAGTGAAGTTGATTATATTTGGCAGTTAAATTTGCTAATTTGGATTCTTTTACTTCTAATAATCATCATATAATATAATTCTTTTATTTTTTCTCACTTCTTCTTCTACTCCTCTATTTTTATTTTACTTTCTTGTTTGAATATCATTTAAGTTGATTATATTTGGCAGTTAAACTTGCTAATTTGGATTCTTTTAGTTGAATCATAAATTTGTAATTAATCTTTATGCCTCTTTTGTGAATATTTGACTTTTGATATGTTTTGCAGGTTTAATACATATGGATGATAAACCCATGCATGTTGGATCTTTGAAATATTGATACGATATTAGATTAGCTTTTCATTATGTATGTTGCCAGTCATTTTGATGCTAATATGCTTTAATTTTATTTTTTCTTAAAATATGTATCTTGATGTGTTTAGATTTCTTATTTTTGCTAATTAGCATGCTTGAATGGTTATTTTGAACAATTATAATGTCCTATATGATTCTTTTTCCATAATTCATATTGGCTCGTGTTGATTATGCATGTTAATTGGAATTTATATTTTTTTTTAATAGATGACCATAAATTACATGGATATCGTTATTATCGTGTATTGACCTTTATTTGTAGAGTTTATTAATAGATTTAGGGTTATTTGAAAAAGAAATATGACTTATAGCACTTTTTACAATTTAATCATAACTTTTTAATTTTGGCAATTTAAAACACCCATTTACAAAATTTTACAATTTGAATCACCGATTCCAAATCCAGCAAGTAGTTGCTTATATGGTTATCGAACCTTGTGTTTATTTGCCACATCAAACAAACATTTTTTTTATCTAAAGGCAGAGATATATATATCTTGAATTGATAATGGGTGGTACAAGGAAGAGAACATGATTTTGTAACATAAATATCAAGGTAATACAATTTATAATAAAAAAATCTTGTTATAATAAAATACATTAATGGGAGAAAAAAGAAGATAACATCAAAATAGAAAATAATAACAGCCACAATAATACCGATACCTAATGCCGCATACAAAGGATAAATAAACTGCTAAAAATATAAGCCAAAACTTGAAGTGGAGAAACTTAACTCCCGAATGGTAAGCTGAAAAAGTACTCCAACATCCTTAGCGAAATAATGGGTATGGCAAAACCGATTTTGAAAATCAGACAAAGAACCTTAAATTTTCGGTAAGTCAAATCAAGGCTTTTCTTAAGGGTTATATTTTCTTCTTCTTCTTTTTCTCCATTAATGTAGCTAAAGAGTTCAAAATTTCCTTCCAATCCCATAGATCTCTTATTAAAAGAGAGCATCACAAAAGATGAAATCAAATAGATATTAAAAACAAACTACTAATTATTGAAACAAAAATAACAAAAAAAAAAAAGAAAAAGAAAGGCTAAATTTTGGCCAAAAATTAGCCTTTAACGGGAGACCTAAAGAGGAGAGAAGACTAGCAGCTGAGAGAGAGTTATGACATCAAACAAACTTTTTACCCATGTTAAAATGCACCATTTTCATCTTCTTATTATACAGTAACAAACAAATAAAAAAGTAGAGAAGAATTCCATAATTGATGCCACAGTCCATCATAGAGAACTACCATGACAAACCACTTTTGCCACCACCACTCCTTAAAATAGTCATATTCTTTCTAAATTTTATGAATTTTATCTTTGTTATAGCTTCTAATTCTAACTTTAAATGAAATAGATTTATTACCACAAACCATCACTATGTTAAAGTTCTCATCATCATCAAACCTTAATTTCTATGCATAAAAAAAAAAACACCACCATGTCTTTTACTGTCATCTCCACCTTTCTTCTCCTCCTCCTTACATCTTTAACTGCCTTGCCTCCCGCCACAATCGCCACTGCCATCGATGATACTCAAATAGTATAAAAAATTCTCATTAAGTACGATTTCCCAATATGTGTCCTCTTTAAAAGAGTCACAGGCTACGAATTGGATAGAAGCACAGGTGAATTCCATGACTGTTAAATAATTCTTGCAATTTTTCTTTAGAAAGCTCTTATCAGCTAAAATACAAATCAACAATTGGTAGTTGCATAAGTAATATAAAGCTTACAAAGCTTAGTGGAGTGAGCGTGAAGGTTTTGTTCTTGTGGTTGAATATTGTAAAGGTTACTATAAGTGATAATAATCTTGAATTTTTCATTGGGATTGCGTCTGCGAGTTTTCCAATTGATAATTTTTATATTTGCCCTTAATATAGTTATGAATTGGATTGTGATAACATTATTAATGTAAGTAAACTTTAGAGCAATCCTTTTTTTTCAATTTAGGGATTTATTCTTGTCAAAATTTGTTTAATGAATGTTTTGTTATTAGTGTTACTTATATGTAGTAATGGATATTGAATCATATTTGTATGAGAAGGATGATTTAGTTGATGATGGCAATGGTTATCTTTGTTTCAGCTTCTAATTCTAACTTTAAACGAAGTAGAGGTTTGATGATGGTAGTGGTTTTGTGTAGAAAAAAGGCAAAGATGAGAGAAGGATGATTTTGTTGATGATATTGAGGAAAAAGATGATAACAAGAACGAAGCTGATAGAAATGATGTTGTTCAATAATAAGATGGAAATGGTGAGTTTTGATGTTGGTAAATAGTTTGTCTCATATGATAAATAAACACAAGTTCAAGTTGCCACATGATGCAAACTAAGTAAGCACCAACCGTATTGATAACCATGAATATCTACTTAAGTATGATGGTCCAATGACTAGAGTATAAACGAAGAAGTTTAAGGATGCTTTAGGAGTGTTTGTAAAGCAAGAGATAAAGTTTGAAATGAAAAATCAAAGCACAAGTACAAATGGAGATTAATTGAGTACATTTGGAGGCAATTTGAAAAAGGGAACAATTGTCATTTCTACACCTTATTATCATATTCTAACTCTGAAAATGAAGAGTTCATGTCAAATTCTTTAAGTGGAGCAAGTTTCATTTAAATTGTATAAAGTGCATTTTTAAATATTCTAGAAGATTCTACAAGCTGTCAAGAGAATCTACATGATATCAAGAATCTTTCTAAAAAGTGTTTACACAAAGAAACTCTAGAGGTATGGAAAGTGGCATTTATACATTCAAAAATAGAGTATTTAAAAGACTCAGTCAAAGTTAGTAAATCTTCATATTTTGCTTAGTTGTCATAAGCTAGCTACTATTTATATTTTGTAATAAGTGTGGAGGGTAGGGTTTCCTAGTTCTCATAGGGTTGTTTTTTGTTTAGGAGTGTTAATTAAGTTTTAAGAAGGTTTGACTAGTCAAGACTTAACTTATAAAAGTTTCCTTATCCTAATAGGATTAGTATTACTTAGATTTCATTCAAAGCTTTATAATGCCTATATATAGGCCTCCAAAAATATGTATTGGCATTAGTTTATGATTAAATTTGAATTTTATTATGAAAAATTTATTTTTCTCTTTTATTCTTAAAGAACTTAATGAATTTATCAAGTGAAAGCTTGGTACATTCAAACATAGTTTAATCTAAGTTTAAAATTGACGTATTTGATCTTAGGTTTATATTAAACAACCTTTAATTCTTTATAATTAAGGTTTTTAACTATAAGTTATTTAAGGGCCTAATTGAGAATTAGAGTTTTTCTTTCATTTGGTTGATGAACAATCAATATTTAGTAAAAACATCAGTATTGCATATGGGTTTGATACAAGTTAACCATGTTCGTATCACCATATGAGCAATAGTTTATTGGATTTTGGATCAGTGATTCAAATTGTAAAATTTCGTAAATGCGTTTTAAATTGCTAAAATTAAAAAGATTACTAGGACATTCATGTAAATAATTATAACTATTATTTTATGTTTTATTTCTCCAATTATTGTGAAATATGTATATACAACTGCTAAATAAAACTAGGGTGACTGAGAATGTATAATGGCAATTATTTAATAAAAAAAGTAGCCAAGTAGAAATGAGTACTTGAACACAGAATCTCTATTTAGGAAATAATTTTTGTTTAGTTTTGAGATTATTTTCTTATTTTCCTAATCCATCAGGTGGTGACCCTTTCAAAATAAAGTTTTTTCGAGATTCTGAAAGGTTCCTCACTTTGCCCTCCGCAATAACTTGTCCTTTCTAGTATGGTGGTTACAATCATTTAAAGGGTTCGGGGCCTCAAAATCTCATCTTGCTCACAGGTTAGTATACTTGAAAGTTGTCAAACTTTTAAGGTAAAGGTTGCTAATGGGTGCATTTTATCTGGTGAAGTGTTTCAAAGTGAAACTTATTTTACATGGATAAAAACTATTCATGAATTTCTAATATTGTATTACTATGAAGTGGTGCTTGGAATTGAATAGTTAATGACACTAGAATATGTTTTTTTAAAACATCTAAATTAATCATGAAATGTTTTATTAGTGAGAAGCAAGTAGTTCTCAAAAGAAAGCATGGTAGCCAGGTCACAATTTTTGCCATCCATAAAATCGTCAAAAAGGGTCACCATGAATTTTTGGTGTAACTATGAAGCATTAATGGAGAAACTTTGATAGTTGCATAAGTTGATAGTGTAAAATCACTATTAGTGGAGTTTTCATAAATATTCATGGAACCATAAAGACTTCCTTCTTTGACATGACGATTAATATAAGTTCTTAATTACAACTTTCAGAATAACTAATGCTCCGTCTACTTTTCAAAGTTTTGTGAGTGATGTCTTTCAAGCTCATTTTTATAAGTTTGTTTTAATTTCCATTGATGATAATTTGGTATATCGTCTATCATTTAAGTCATTTATTACATTTGAGACTATATATGGGTAGAAAGTCAAATTATATAGACTGTTTCTGGTTAATGAAACTCCTATCTTTTGTTAAAAATAAGATATACACTCAAGAAAAGTTTGTTATGAACATAACCAAGATCATAAAATATTTTATATGAGACTCATGTGTAACACAGGACTAACGGTATAAAGAGTTGAACTGAAGTGGATAATAAGGTGGCATTTGATATGATGAATATTCGAAGAAACTAGTAGATTTATAAAAACTATTTACTAAAATGGTATTCAAATAGAAAGTTACATATAAAAAAGATACAAATTGAAGTTTAATATTCATATTAATAACAAAGTGGAAATTCGGTAAAGATGAGAGTACTTAACCTGTAATAATTTGTTATATTTATCCATGATATCTCAAGAATCAAGATGTAGGAATCCACTCATCTCCTTGAATGAAATTTTGTATTGAATATGTGTATATATGCTCTTTTGGAATCTGATTACTCCAAGGCACTCTTTGAGATGAATTAGATCCTGGCCCAGAATTCTCAAATTCCCCATAATAGAGTGTGTTCAGGGCACCATCATCAGTCCAGGGCTGCCAACCTTCAGGTACTATAATTTCTTGGAAGTTGCAATGGATGTAAACAACTCTCGAATATTCTTTCCAAGGCCTTCCTAAGTAACACTTGTGCACACTTGGGTTGTTATGATATAATGCCATGTATTCCTCAGTGCCATTGATCGAACAGTTCTGAAAGACATAACCAGTTGATTGTGATGGATCTGCCCTACTCTGTGCTGTGACAATATTCTTTTCACCCTTTTCTGCATTTTCCTGCCTAGGCTTGACTAATATTTGGCAATCTTGAAAAACTGCAGCAGAGTTTCCAAATATGAAGTCCACATTTCCTATGATACGACATGATTTAAAATACTGGCGAAGGGAATGAGCATATAAAGTGTCTTGATTGCCTATGAATTCACAGTTCTCCATAAATGATAGATCGCTGTCTGATCTAAAGGCCACTGCTTGGTGCATAGGGGGTTCTGCTGTGTTCTGGAAAGTCAGACCACTGGCCATGAATCCATCGCCAAGAACTCCTACGACATAATTATGCATATCAATGTTTGACAAACACAATATGGAATTCCATCATTTTGCAGTTTTGTGAATATACAACAAATGCATTAGATATATATATATATATATATTTTCGCTTCATAGGAATTGTGGGGCATAAAACTTAGTTAAAGAGGATTGAATGACTTTTTAGAATTTATATAAAATTGCTAGCTTAAAAAAAAAAAGAATTCATATAAAATTGCAATACATTTTAATTTTTTTAAGGAAATTTCGTAATTGTGACTTATTCAAGAAAGTCATATAATAATATTGGCTAACCTACTAAATATATACAATTAAAAGGTCAATACTAATCATATTATAACACATGGTTAAAGTGATAGAAAATAAAAAGTTTAATACAGTTAAACCTCCATGATATTGTGACCAAAAAATTTATTAATTAAATATGATAATAATTAATCAATAAATTAATAACTAAATAAAAGATTTTACAATAATTTTATTTTTAAATTTTTTTATTTTTATTTTATTTTTATCATCATAGAACCAGCATATATTTTGAAAATAATTTTTGTGAGTCACTATTAAAGTGGGATCTCACGTGCCTACTGTAGGGGTAGAGGAATTGAACTCAAGACCTCTCCCTCCTAAGACGGAAGACTTTTGCCATTTGAGTTAGACCTCGAGTGGACTGGATATTTATTTTATAACAATGAAGTTGCACTAAAATTAAATCTCAATTTACCTACGGTGGCGGAGCCGTAAGTGGAAATTCCGGGTTGACCGACATTCAAGGAGGCTGAAACGACAGTTTTGCCCATCCCATCTCCTAAAAACACAACATTCTTCTTCATTATTGGAATCCTAACGATCTCTTCATACACTCCTTCCTTAATATAAATAACGAACTTTTTGTCGACCAGATTATCCGGTGCCGCATCAACGGCCTCTTGGACCGTTTTATAACACCCGCTAGTTCCGTTTTTACACACCGTGACATCCGCTGTTAAATTAGACGGAAACACTCCTCTGAATTGGAGATCACCTCCTGAACTAAAATTTTGCCAGAATCCATCTCTCTCCGTCTTAGGCGGCCTCCATGACCCCACCTCATTCCCGAATAAAGCATACGACATAAGCATGCTATTAGCATTTGCCGTCAAATTAACCAAACCATCCAAAAACGACATGGTTTCAGTAACGAACGACGTGTCGTTTACCTTCTTCAAATTGCTCCAGCACTCTTGCTGATACATCAAAGCTCCACTCAGCCAAGATCTAGCATCGTTGGTCCTTCCGCTAGGTAAAGCATTGTTTATTAAGGACATACGGTACTGGGCATTATTGAGCAGTTCCGTGCACATGTTAGCGGCAGTGGTGACGTTGACATTACCTACGGAGGAATTTAGAATGCTATTAACCCGTGACTGGACGGTTTTGAGGTTGGTGGAAGAGAGAGAGATTGCGGATTGAATGATTTGAAGAGGGGTTGGGTTCTGAGGGACAATACTGGAATTTGCTAGGGTTGATGCACAGATATCTGGAAATCTAGTGGCATTGCATGCACTCAAGATTTGAAGCGGTATTGCGGCTGCCAATGACAAGGAAGAGGCTAAAAGAAGAAAATGGCAGAGAAACGAGGCCATGGAAATAAAATAAGTGGCCGCTGTTCCAAACGACGATAATATATATACAAAGTAGTTGTACACCTTTAATCCATGTGATGATAAAAATGGAATTATCTTACTTAAAATGGGAGTTCTAGAACGAAAATTTTGGTCGTTGTTAACTTCTTTTCGGGATTAGGACAACATCGTTGCAAATTTGTTCAGGTGAGTAACATTTTATTAGGCTAATTTTAGTCAAGAAAAAAAAAAAACATAGCAACATGAAAATTGTCGCCGGCAATTAGGGGTGAGCACGAATCGGAAAAATTCAGAGAAAAAAATATCCAGTACCGTACCATATTTCGGAAATTTTAAAAATAAAATTTCCAATACCAGTACCATTTTTTGGTACGATTCGGCGATTCGGTACGGAAATACTGTCCCATATCAGTTTTTCGGTACAATTCGGTACATGAATTTGGTTCTTTCGGAACGAATTGGTATGCTTCGGTACGGTTTGGGTATTCAGAAATTTATTTTATTGATTAAATTTATATTTATTAGCAATAATTAAATCAAAAAATTTACTTTAGAACCCATTACAAAAAATAATGAATAATGCTAACTAATAAATAAATTAATAAAATTGAATTAAAATGTTACAAGTATATATATATATATATATATATATAGGG
>CATIWO010108697.1:0-25485 GCA_949673435.1 Macaranga tanarius | reverse complement strand
CACGATAAAATTCTTGTGTTGTATTGCTCTTCCTCTTGATTTTCTTTGTGATGATTGTGACGTTCAGTAATCTAGTTTGTTCTATTTGAATGTCATTCAGCTCGAGTCAAAACTAAGTCTTTCAACTGTCATCTTATTTTCAACCTCAAGTCAGCACAATCTTTTTAGCTCTCTGTTTTCACTGTACCAGCTTTACAAAGTCAGCTTGATTTTCAACAAAAGTTTTTAAACCTCAATTCACCCCCCCTCTTGAGCAGCCTCTAGGACCTAACACATCCCTTTCTACTCTATATACACCAACTTTATATAAGTCTTTACGGATACTGTCACATTGAATATTCACCACACTTCCAGGATTTATCTTTCTAATTATTTCAACATAGTCATACAAATGCTTGTACTGCTCTAACTAATTGCCTTCAATGATTTTTTTGGCCTTTCTTTTGGCTCTATAACATTCATGAACTGAAATAGATACTCCAAGCTCCCTTTGAATTCTCTTCTACATTGCACCAACCTTCCAATTTAGGTTCTCCTTTAAGTCCTCCATGTATTTAATTGCAAGATACTTTGAATCAACAAGAATATTTATATCATCTTTAGGACATCTATGATCTGGTTGAAAAGCCTTTATCTGAAAAATGGTTGATAGTTGCATCTTTGATGTATGTATTCTGAACCCACAACTATCCTTGGAGACTACAGTGATTCTTTTTGAACTATTCTTCAGAAATTCATACTTATAACCTCTCCTTACTACCCATTCCTTCAGAGCCTTTCTATATACTTTAATATTTATGAATTTTATCCCTTTACTTAATTAGGGATCTTTCATTTCTATCTCTTCGTCAAATTCAGAATAAGTTTCCTGATCTGAACCATCAATACTGGCCATGTCATCATGAACAAAAAATTCATTAAACTCCTTAAAATCATCTTCATTCAAATCTACCCCAATATGTTCATCATTACCAATATCCCTATTTTCTTCTTGCTATTTTTCAGGTGACTTTTCATTCATGTTCTTTATATTTTCACCTCCCATATGAGCTTTACTAAATATATCATCATCAGAGCCTTCCATATTATTATACAATCAGCTAGCTTTACTACAACCTGACTCCATCTCACTTGAACTATCACCCTCATCACTCATTATATAATCACTTTCTTCTGACTTATTGCTCCACAACTCCTCATCTAAACCCTTACTAGCGCCACCAGCATCACCCTTATTTGCAACATTTCCCTCACCACCATTAGCAGCATTGCCTTCCACATCTAGCCCTTCATTAGTACCTATGACTTCATCAACACCCTCACCTGTAACATGCCCCCTACATCAATACCCTCACTTGTAACAGTACCCCCTGCATCACCACCATCCTTTACATCACCACCCTCACCTGTAACATTACCCCATCACCACCCTCACCAGTAACAGTACCTTCTATATCACCACCCTCCTCTCTATCACCACCCTCACCTGTAGCAGTACCCCCTTGCACCACTACCCTCTTCTCCATGACCATCCTTACATGTAACTATATCATCAGCCTCAAAACATATATCAAAATCACTAGGTAAATCATCAAGAAAATCTACAACATGATCACTGCCACTCTCAGCACCACTTTCAGCATCAATGCTAGCCACAACATTTGACATACTTGGATTCCACTTTTTAACTCCAGAACCATCATTGACACTTACAGGTTCAACAATTTCAACGAAATATATCTCTATAAAATTACAACCTCGATTATAATCTAGCATATTCAAAATATTTTTATCACTCTCTATCTCCTCATAGGATTCATTACCACTTAACCTAGATATTTTAAACCACATTAGCATAGCATTTTTATATCCTAGGTCTTTTGCATAACCTTAGAGCTCGAACATAGATAGAAAATCAATATCTACATTCTTCATGTGCAAAACCTCGCCACCAACATACACCATGTTATCAAGATTTTCCCATTTCCCATTTCCCACTGTGGTGTATCATTAAGTTCACAAACTCATACATGATTACCTAACAAAATAGATGCAATGGAAATTAGACATGTTAAATATGTTTTAAATTTAGAGGAATACAAAGCGTTTTTATTTCATTCCCCATACCCATTTACAAACCCGAATGTGAAAAATAATATGATTCACCCATTTACCCGTCCCATTTGAAGGAATACATACCTTTCTCCTCAAGCAATTAGTTGCTCCTCATACAAGAAAGCTTCGAAAAGTGACAGTTCCTCTCTTTTTTAGATTGATTCAGTTCAATCTTAGTTGTATTCGATCAACTACTCACTCCTTCAATTTCAATTGATCGTGAATTGCATATATTTATAGCTTGCTGGAGTTCAAGATGGAAGATTTTTATTTGATTTAAGAGCACCTTCAAGACACTCATTTTAGGGGTTGAAGCTTTAGGACATAATTCTATAACGGAATAAATTAGGGTTTTTGCTTTTTTTAGGCCATCTAAGTTGACGTGTAAAGGGAAAAAAAGAAGCCACGTCGTCTGCCACGTCAGCTATTTTAACGGCGTTATACAAATGTCAATGATCTGCTAACGACGCTTAACCTCATGTCACCTAAGTGCAAAAAAAAAAAAAAAAAAAAAACAACCACAGGCCCCTCAAAATAAAAGTGCAAACCACATGGTATTTTTCCATATTTTTCCCTAAATATTAAATTGTTAAACATTAATAATAATTTAATATTTAATTTTATGAGGTTGCTGTTGAGTAGTTGTTGTCTATTTTTTATGTTTATTTTAAGTTGTTTTTAAACTTTAATTTTAATTGTTGTTGATATTTTTTGATATTTTTAAAATTTTTTTTTATTGTTATTAGGTTGTTATCCATATTTTATGTTTGTTTTAAATATAATCAATTTATATAAATATAAATTTATTATAAAATATAAATTTATTAAATTATATAAATTATTTAGACTAATAAATATTAAATTATTATTTATTAGAAAAAGAAAGCTTTACATTTTTATAACTCATCAAATCAAAAAACAATTTTAATCAAAAAATCGGTAAGGATAACATATGCATATATTCTCCAGAGAAAATCATAAAAGAAGAAATCCGTATGATATGTGAGGATAATTACATTTTGCACTGCCTAAAACCTTGTGAACAGGTTTTTCTCTTCCAATTTCCAAATAGACGAAATATTTTGGATTCAATGGCGCCAAGCTCATCATCGTCAGAATCGGAAGAGCAGGAAGAAGAATGGTGACCGTTGATTTTCTCTGTTGTCTTATCCATCAACATTACTGCCAAATCAAACAATTTCCATTTCAAATTTAAAGCAATAAATATAAATCCCGCTCGTAAATTTTCTGCGTTTGTGAAGCTCCAATAATTTCTTTTCCTCATTCCCAAATTTCAATTCCTACTCCCAAGAAACAAACAACCCACCTCTCTCGGATCTAAATTCCTCAATTTTTGCAGTAAATTTAAGAGGTCGCCCCCAAAGAAACAAGCAATTACAGCACAAACAAAATAAAATTTCAAAATATATATATTTTTAAAAAGAGTTAATTTTGAAAAAAAAATCTACAGCATTTTTTTAGAAAACTCTCTCTTTATTTTCGTTATTTATGATGACTTCTCTTATTATTATTATCATAATCATATATAAAGCGTGGTGGACCGGTGAATAGTATTATCGCTCATGCATTTTCTTAAAAATATCTCCACAAACAAACAGCCCCTGTAAAATGGGAGACATATAGGTAATTTTTTTAAAAAAAATTATCATATAACATTGCGTGGTATCATTATTCTTCTTAGAGTCCATTTGTTTTACAAAAAATAAATGTGAGAATCGGAATTGGTCCGATTTTTAATGTTTGTTTAGCAAAAATTTATTTAGGAATGGGAATGAGATTTTTCTATCAATAGGAATCACTATTTCCCCTACATCCCTAAGGAATGAGAATTCGTTTCTTGGGAATCAAGTTAAACCAACTATAAATTTGTCAAATGTTTAAATTGTCATATATTATTAAAATTTATGATATAAAACATATATATTAATAAAAAAATTACTAAAATATTTAAATTTTTTTGAAATATTTTTAATAAAAAATTTATTAAAATAATAAATATATTTTAATAATTTTTAAAAATTATAAAAAATATTTTAGAAAGTATTAATAAATAAATAAATTAAAAGTAATTTTTTAATAATAGATAATCATAATGCTAACTGTTAAGGAAAATTCTACAATTACTTTGTATTCACTTTATTTTTATCACTATTGGATTAGCGTATATAAAATCATATTATGGTAAATGTTAACAAAAATAAGTTTTATTTTGTAAAAAATAAAATAACCATAGACTATGCCAACTTTTAATATATAAAAAATAATTGTAAAAAATATTATATATATATTTAATTTTGTTTTCGATTCTGATTTCGATTACAGGATGTGAACCAAACGACCCCTTATTATTATTAAAATTCCCTTTTCTTGTAGTATAGTCGAACATCAGTCCAATATTTCATAAATCAGAAAATAAAAAATAATATTAACTTAAAGATCAAGAAACTGAAAAACCGGTAGCTAGGGGAGTTCAGTCCTTCTCTGACTGGGACAAGACAAGGATTTAGTATTTGGATTGATATTAAACAAGTAAATATGCTCCACTTTTGACAAGGATTCGTTGTTCCATACAACTTCCTTTCTATATATATACACACAATGAGAGCTAAACACCATAATTTCATATTTTTATTAAAGAGACCAAAAGAAGATACCTAGAGGAAAGATGGCAGGATCATCTAATTCTTTAGAGTGCGAGATGTATGATAAAATAGAGGCAAAGGCTAAAGAACAAACAACTGATAAATCTAAGGTTTTAGATATCATTACAAGAGGCACTGTGAAAGCTTTTTTGAATACATTTGAATTATTAGAAGCAAAGAATAATGGTGCTAAACCTGTGGTAAATCGTTCTAGTGATAATCATCATGGCATGCTTCCTTCTTCAGTACCCAAGAAAATCAGGAGTTATGCAAAGGAGAGATGTTACAAGAAACGAGTTTATTATTCCACTAGTTTATCACAAGATGATTGTGTGGTGAACATCTCTTCAAGAAACAACGAAAGACAACAAAAAAGAGAAGAAAAGCAGGCTATCAATGCGAAAAAGATTGGTAAAAAACGGTGCTTTGAAGTTGAAGACGTTCAAGAACGAGAGAAAAAGAAATTGAAGAGATCATCAAATAATCATCTCAAGAAAGCAACTCATTCAACACCATTAACTCCACCACAGATTCCTTTGAAGTTGAAAACAAAAATTGATCGTAGAGAGGGAATCGATGTAAAGTTGGTGATAGAGAAACAAATTTACGCGTCCGATTTGAAACGATCCCAGGATCGTTTCACAATTCCCGTGAACCAGATACGTAATCTTAGCTTTCTTAACGAGAGAGAGCAAAGGGTGCTAAAAGCGGAGGATGGCACTGTGAGCGTCAAAGTCTTGGAACCATGTGACCATGAATCTAATATGGTGTTGAAGCAATGGAATTTGCAAAATTGCAAAACGATTGCATTGAGGACAAGTTGGAACGCACTTTTGAACAGAAATCAAGACGAGTTCAAGGAAGGTGACATAGTTCAACTTTGGTCGTTTAGAGTTAAAATAATTGAGCCAGTCGAGGAACAAGAACAACATTGGCTTGCACTCGTTAACCTCACCCGTGTAAAAGAGAGCGGAGAAGAGATGGTGATCATAGAACAAAATTAGGTTATATATATATATATATATATATATATTAACTTTCAAGTTCTTTTTAATGGTTTTATGTACTTTTAATTAAGTGGGTATTTTGATTCTTGCATTTTACATTTCAAATCAAAGAAGATGATGCCAAATAGAAAATTCCTGAAAAATTATGCATTATCTTGTGGCATGAATCTCAGATTTCAGCATTGACGATAATTCTTGCAATATAAATAAGAATATGAATTAAATAAACTACCAAGAAATTCAAATGTTCGTTAGATTAGATACATTCTAAAATACACCAAAAATTTTAGAAGTTATTCGGTAATCAATACATAAAAGCTTCTAACTAATTCTTATTTTTCTATAAAATGCGGTAATTTCTTCTGTCACATGGATAATATGAGGAAGAATATGGTGCAGAAAATATTTTTCACCCAATCCATTATATTCCCTAATTCTGCCAGGATTTAAGTTACTAATTCCTGTTCTTATTATCTGTTCTTTTGCACGAAATGACACAAAGTACAGTTGAGATTATTTGATGCAGGATCAGAGAAAAAAATCCAAACACGACATACAGATGGGTTGATGCTAGAGATGTTGCCAATGCACACATATTTGCTTTTGGGAATCCTTCAGCTTTTGGAAGATATTGTTTAGTTGGGGAAGTTGTACACTGGTCAGAGGCTATGGAAATTCTACGCAAAGCTTTACCCTGATCGCAATCTTCTAAGAGTAAGTTTGTCAGATAACAAAAGACCCTGCATTTGCTTATTGTTGTCTTCAACAGCAATAGATGAGCTTCATTTCTAATTCCAAGTTTTTGCCCAACAGATGAATTTCTGGAGATACTTAGTTAAGTATAGATCATTTAAACTGTTTTTAGGTCTAGATCTTCAAGTTTATAAAATTTACGTAAACTTTTCAACAATGTTTCATGGCAGATGTGCAGATGACAAGCCACCAGCTACGAAATATCAACTATGAAAAGCGAAAGCAGAGTCTGGGCATCAAATTTAAAGTTCAAAAAAGATCAAATTGATTATTGTAAATAAAAATAATAATTCAAACTTGTACTCTTTAACTCAATTAAGTTCAAAATCTATTAATATTAATAAAAAAAAATATTTTGTACTTTTAAAAATAAATATTTTATTTTAAAATAATTCTTAAAATAGTTTACACTAAAAATTAAAAGGGATAGTAATCTCATTTATCCTTAGCTATTCTCAGATTTTTTATTTAATCATATTCTTTAAATTATATCAATTTTTTGATTTGTTTCAATTCTATCTAATTTTCTACTAAGGATCAAAATATAATTTTAATAATTACGATAAGATCCCTTTAAAATTCAATTACTCACTTAAACATTTTTTCATTTTCACCAAAAAACTTAAATTTATTTAAAAACTGAAATAATTTTTTAAATTATTTAATGAGTGTATTAAATATAAATAGAATTTCAAAAAATATTATCTAATTTATTTATAAATTACATTTAATATGTTTACTTTCAAAATTAAACATTTTTTCATTTTCACCAAAAAACTTAAATTTATTTAAAAACTGAAATAATTTTTAAAATTATTTAATGAGTGTATTAAATATAAATAGAATTTCAAAAAATATTATATAATTTATTTATAAATTAAATTTAATGTGTTTACTTTCAAATTTTAAATTCATAAATTTATGAAATTAGTTATAATTAAATAAAATTCTAATAAAATACTTAAATTTACAAATTATTTCAATATCATTATATCTATATTTGTCGTAAAAATAAAAAGTTCTAATTTTTTATCATTTTAGTTTCTAAAATATTTTTATTCCCTTATTGTATTGCTAGTTTATGGTGTAATATTTTGTTAAATTAATAAAATATTAATTTTTATTCTAATTTTATATCAAATAAAATATTATATGATAAAATGAAAAAATTATTTGCAATCAATTTTATAAAATATCAATTTAAATTAAACATATAAAAATTATTTCAAATGAATTCTATTTAAAATTCTTTTGGAAGTGCAATAAGATTTATTTTAATTTCACCAAAAAATTTATTGTACTTCTAAAAGATTTAAATAGAATTTATTTGCAATTAATTTTATATGTTTGATTTACATTGATATTTTATAAAATTGATTTTAAATAAATTTGTTATTTTATCATGTAATATTTTATTTGATATAAAATTAGAATAAAAAATAATATTTTATTTTATAAAAATATAAATTTAGCCAAATATTACACCATAAAGTAGCAATACAATAAAGGAAAATATTTTAGGAAATAAAGATGATAACAATTAGATTTTTTTATTTTTACGAAAAATATAAATATAATGACATTAAAATAATTTGTAAATTTAAGTTATTTTATTATAATTTCATTTACTTATATATGATTTCACAAATTTAACAATTTAAAATTTGAAAGTAAATATATTGAATTTAATTTTATAAATAAATTATATAATATTTTTTGAAATTTTATTTCTATTTAATATACTCATTATGCTTTTTTTTTTTGTGAAAATGAAAAAAAAAAGTTTCAGTGAGTTTATGAATTTTAAAAAAAATTTATCGTAATTTTTAAAATTACATTTAGATACTTAGTTGGAAAATTGGATAGATTTGAAACAAATTAAAAAATTGCCATGATAAATTGATATGATTTAAAGGGTATGATTACATAGAAAATTTGAAAATAGTTGATAATAAGTGAGACTATTATCCCTAATTAAAAAATTTTAGTATTTATAAAATTTTAAAAATTTAGATTATGAAATTAAATAGATAAGGTTATAAAATATCATGAATTTTATATTGTAAATTGTAAAATTTTTTTGAAAATTAATAATTAAATAATCATTACAAATTGATTATAAAAATATAAATTTTGTTTTAATTTTACCAAATAGATTGTAAATCTAATTTTCTACTAGCTGAAACTGAGTTGTTGCACAAAATCTGAATTTTACACCATGGGACTTCATAACAATAATGTACTTGTATATACATCTACAGGTACTTACGTTCTGGACTTGCAGATGACAACCGAGTCTATAACTTCTGCTCTTGAGGACCTTCTTGCGTTCTTTTTTTCACCAACAGAAATTAATATACCAAACGCAACATGTTTGGCATAAAATGAACATCTTTTTTTGTGTGCAAGTGATCAGCTGAAATCTGTATAACCCTCTATCGAAATCGCATACTTTCTGAGGTTTAATACAAGTCACATACCCTGCAACAAGGATCCTAAGTCATGACAGCAATTATCTGTAACTTCAACTATGAGGAACCATTGAGAAAAATATCTTTTTGTTTCAGAACATGTTAATTCCAAATACCAAACATACATATATGCACTTTTAGTATGTTATATGTAGGAATATTTCCAACTTCCGACTATCTATTTCCTGTTTCAAAAATATGGATCCCATAAACAATATAAATCAAAATTATATCAACAGGAGAAAACTAAATGGAAAGAGAAGTAACTAGAGCAAAAGATCCTAGATTGAAGAGCAATTATAAATTTCCAATCCTGGTTAAATAAAGCCATTCCCTGATCTCAGAAACAATGCTAGTGCCTCCTTTACACAATTCAGAAGCATCAACCAGTGGCCATGCAGGGATCTAAGAGTATAGAAGAATATCATAAGGAGATGGAGATGGCTATGATTCGAGCTAATATTAAAGAGGATCATGAGGCAACTATGGCACAATTTTTACATAGGCTTAATTGAGAAATTCATAACAGTATGGAGTTTTAACATTGCATGTACCTTGAGGACATGGTACATGCTGCCATATTAGTGGAGAGAAAACTCAAGAATAGACGCACTTAACAAAGATGAACTCCAATAATGGCGCTATATGGAAACCAAATTAGGAAAAAAGGATGATAAAGTGCAATCTAAGACAAAAGGTGACTCTAGCAAGCCTAAAGAAAGTGTGGACAAGGGTAAAGCTGTGGCTAATTGATTAGAGTATATTTTGTTATGTTTTAGTGGTTAATTTGTGTTAATTTTAAGTTAAAATGTGTTAATTTATGTTATAGATAAGGTATTTACATGTGTTTGACTTTTGTAGGTATTTATGACTCATTTTTGAGTCATTGATTAAGGTTAAATGTGAATAAATTAAGGAATCAAAAGGATTGAAGTTAAATTTTGAAGGAATTGTCGACATAGGCAAGGACACGACCATGTGCCTGCCCGTATAGTAATCTGGACTAAAAGAAGGCCTTGAACACGGTTGAGAACACAGCCATATGATGGACCATATAGTCTATTGGAAGATTTTAGAAGCCTGAACATGGATCGAAATACACCTATGTAGCAGGTCATGTACCTCACTGTCAATTTAGTTAGTATTAAACACGGCTCGAGATATGGCCGTGTGATGGTCCGGATATTGAGTACAATTGAGACACGCCCCGTATATGAAAGAGACATGGCCGTATATGCACAAGAATCAAGATAAACTCAACTTCTTTGGATGCTTATCGAAGGGGAATTAAAGGGAGACTTTAAAAGGGTACAGAGAATTTATTTTATGGATGATTTTTGGATAATTTTGGAGAGAGAAAAATAATATACTAGGGCATTTTTAAGGATCAAGATTGGAGATTTGGAAATTGCAATAGATTGGAATTTTTTTTTCTTCTTTTTAATTTCTTGTAATTGGTGATGAATTCTTTTTATTTTTCGTTAGAGATTGTTTTCATTATGTTAGGCTAGGTCTTTATTCATTAGGGATTAAGGATTTGAACATGAATTAGTTTAATTTTTCCTTTTTAATAAATTCATTATTAATGCAAATTATGTTTATTGAGCTAAATGTATGTTTGTGTATGATCAATAGCAGTATGATTATAATTGAGATTATGCATTGACATATTATAATTTTGGTGGAAATATAAACATAAGTTTAAGTTGATTCAATATTAGAGATAAATTGAATTGATTAAATTCTTTAAAAGTTGAAGATAAACTTTATGATTTCATTAATTAGGGTTTATAATTGCAATGAGAATTGGATTATAAGATCTTGATTAAAGATTATAAATTAGGTTAATTGGCTTTGAGAAAAGTTAATTATAACATAAGATGACTCAGGATTTGCATGGATAATAGAATTAATAGAGGAAAATTAACTAATGAGTGTGAGGTGAATTAATTTCCTAATGATTGGTAATATATTGATTAATTAATTTCACAATTAGGGTTTTTATTTTCATTTTATTTTAAGTAATCATAGTTAATAATTCAATTAATTTTGTAGCCTTAAATAATTAGAGAAAAATTATTAGGCGGATAGGTCATAATCTCTATGGAACAATATCTTATTATACTACTTGTCGATTTCATATGCTTGTAGAAAATACAATTGCGAAAAATGACTTAGCTAAGGATTTTCTTGCTAAATATTTCCCTCATTCTAAAATGGCAAAGGTTGTTAAGGAAATCACTTCATTTCAGCAATTTGATCACGAGTCGATGAGCGAAGCATGGGAGAGATTTTCAGATTTGTAAAGGAGTTGCCCACATCATGGTTTACCTAAAGATGTGATCATTCAAACCTTCTATAATGGAGTTACACCATCAACTCGTGATTCCATTGACTCTAAGGCTGGTCGTTCGTTAATGAGGAAGACAATAGATAAGGCTATAATAATTTTGGAGCGAATGGCATTTGACAATTGCTTATGGCCCCCAGAATGAGTTAATGCACCTAAAGCAATGGGCAAACTCGAAGTGGACATTGTTACAGCCTTTCAAGCTCAAATCACTGCACTTTCTAAACAAGTTGGCAACCTTACATAAAAAGCTAACTCAGCCCCTACATAATTCACAGGTGACAATGCAATATGTTAGGTAATGTGAATGATGAGTTATTACGTGTAATGGAAGAAATTTTGGAGAGAACTTTGTTGAATAAGCCAATTATATGGAGAATCAATTTCAAGAAAGGTAAGTCAATAATCCTTACTCCAACATATATAATCTGGGATGGCAAAACCACCTAAATTATTTATAGAGTAACAATAATAATGTGGCTGCACTTAATTTCCCTAACAATAATAATGTGGTGAAAAATCAATAACCTTTAGGATTTCAACATCCACAATAAGATAGAATAGTGTCAGTTGAGAACAAATTGGATAAATTTTTAGATGTTATTTCTACCGAACTAATGAGCCAAGATAAGAATAAAAAAAGGATGGAGGCTAAATTTAACCAAATTATAAAGAATCATTCCCTTTCGATTTATAACATCGAAGTTCAGTTCGGTCAACTTGCCAATGCAGTAGTAACTTGTGGACATGGAAATCTTTTGAGCAACACTGAAAAAAATTCAATAAACATGAAGGCTATCACTCTACAAAATGGTAAGGAGCTGAAATCCAAGGCTGAAATGGAAAGTGAGGCAAAGACTAGTAAGGATGATGATCAAAATATAATGGTGGAGGACTAAACCAAAGAAAAGGCTACAAAGAGCAAAGAAAATAAGATGCAAAGTTTATCCCTACCACTTGCACCTAAGATCCATTTTCCCTGACGGTTGAGAAAATAAAAGGATGGTGAGCAATTTGCTAAATTTTTGGAGATTTTTAAGAAACTTCAGATTAATATTCTATTGGTGGAAGCACTAGTGCAAATGCTAAATATGCTAAGTCCTTAAAGGAAATCATCACCAATAAACGTACTTAGGATAACAATGAAATAGTGCCATTGGGAGAGATATGTAGCTCAATTATCTCTAAAAAGTTACCTACCAAATTAAAGGATCCAGGAAGTTTTACTATTCCTTGTATTGTTAGGACTAATGAGTTTTCTAGATGTTTATATGATTTAGGTACCAGCATTAATTTGATGCCTTTGTCTATTTTCAAGAAATTTGGATTAGGAGATATTAAAGTAACCAACATCACCCTTTAATTAGCTGATCACTCGATTAAGAAACCTCATGGAGTGGTAGAGGATGTGCTAGTAAAAGTAGACAAGTTTGTTTTCCCTATTGATTTCGTTATTCTAGATTTTAAAGAGGATAGAACTTGTCCATTGATTTTGGGTCGTCCTTTCCTTAATATCGGGAGAGCTCTAATTGATGTGCATAAAGGTAAATCTAACATTAAGGGTTGGGAATGAGAGTGTAGAGTTTGTCTTGTCTAAACTCATGAAATATCCCTTAGATGATGAGGTATGCATAAAAATAGTGTCAATAGAAGAGTATGTTGAGCAGGAAAATTTTTCATTTTATGAGAGTGATGATGAGGAGTGGCAAGCTATTGAATTAGAAAATGAGATCATAGTAATACATTCACTAAACCTGAGCTCTTAGTTAGAAGTAATAATCCTACACCTCCATCTATTGAAAAACCACCTAAATTGGAACTTAAACCATTACCTAATCACTTGAGATATGCATTTTTGAGTGAGAATAACACACTACCTATCATAATTTCTAATAATTGAGTGTTGAATAAGAGATGATGGTGTGTGAGGTAGTAAGGAGAAGAGTTTGAGCATTGGGGTGGTAGATTTCAGACTTAAAAGGAATTCATCCCTCTATTATCATGCACAGAATTTATAAGGAGGATGGGCATAAACCTATATCTGAGAGACAAAGGAGGCTAAATATAAATATAAAGGAAGTAGTAAAGAAGGAGATAGTAAAGCTTTTAGACGTAGAAATTATTTATCCTATTTCTAATAGTGAGTGGATTACTCTGGTGCAATGTATACCAAAAAAGAGTAGGATGACAGTGGTAGAGAATGATGAGGAAGAATTAATTTCTAAGAGAGTGGTAGATGGCTGGTGAGTGTCTTGATTATAAGAAGTTAAATAATGCCACTAGGAAGGACCATTCTCCCTTCCTTTTATTGACTAAATATTAGAGAGAATAGTAGGTCATGATTATTATTATTTTTTTAATGGATACTCGGGTTATAATCAGATTTTTATCTATTCTGAGAACTAAGAGAAAACCACTTTTACATGTCCTGATGGCACCTTTGCATATAGGCGCATGCCTTTTGAGTTATGTAATGCATCTGCTACTTTTTAATATTGCATGATGGTAATATTTTCTGACTTAATCGAGGACATTATGGAGGTTTTTATGGATGATTTTTCTGTTTTGGTGGTTCTTTCAATTTGTGTTTAGCTAACCTTAACAGGGTGTTAAAGCATTGTAAAGAGACTAACCTTGTGTTCAATTGAGAGAAATACCATTTTATTATAGAAGAAGGGATAGTCTTAAGACACATAATTTTCAGCAAAGGGATTGAAGTGGATCGAACAAAAATAGAGATCATTGAGAAGTTGCCACCACCTACATCACTCAAGGGAGTTAGAGGTTTTTTGGGATATACCAGTTTTTACCAATAGTTCATTAAGGATTTTTCTTTAATTGTAAAACCTTTAACTAATTTATTGATTAAAGATGTGTCGTTTGTCTTCGATGATGCATGTTTATTTTGATAGGTTAAAGAAGGCATTAGTTTCGACACACATTATTACACCGCCAGATTGATCCTTACCATTCGAGATAATATGCGATGTGAGTGACTACGCTATTAGAGCTATCTTAGGGTAAATGAAGGACAATTGCCTACATGTGATCTACTATGCCAGTCGCACATTGACAAAAGCTCAGCTCAACTACACCATTATAGAGAAAGAGATGTTGGCGGTGGTCTTTGCTGTAGATAAATTTCATTCCTACCTTTTTGGTTCAAGGATTATTATCTACACTGACCATTCAACTATTTGATATTTGTTTGCTAAGAAGGATAGTAAACCATGACTTATGAGATGGGTGTTATTATTGTAGGAATTTGACTTTGAGATTAAGGATGAGAAAGGCTCAGAAAATTTAGTGGCTGACCATTTATCATGACTAGAAAAAGAAGATGAGAGTGCACCACAAACTATTGGAGATAGTTTTTCAGATGAGTTCCTTTTGGTACAGCACCACATAGCGACTCCTTGGTATACTGACATTGCCAATTACTTGGTTGGTGGTGTGCTATCAGAGGACTTATCGTACCAATAAAAGAAGAGGTTTTTATTTGAGGTACGACACTACTTATGGGAAGAGCCTTTTCTCTAAAAAATGTCTAAAGATGGCATGATTATGAGGTGCATTTTGGACTCAGAAGTCTTTGATGTTTTATCACATTGTAATGATTTGATGTATGGAGGACATTATGGAGCATAAAAAATGAGTGCTAAGGTGTTGAAGAGTGGTTTCTTTTGGCCAATACTATTTAAGGATGCTAGGAAATTCATCCTTTATCATGATCATTGCCAACATATTGGGAACATCTCAAAATGATAAGAATTACCTCTCACTTCGATTCTAGAAGTCGAGCTTTTTGATGTATGGGGAATAGACTTGATGGGTGGTCCTTTTCCTTCTTCTTATGGAAACCAATACATTCTTGTAGGAGTGGATTATGTTTTTAAATGGGTAAAAGCTTTAGCAACACCCACAAATGATGCACAGGTAGTAGTAAAATTTTTTAAGAAGATATTCACGAGATTTGGTGTACCATGAGCCATCATTGGTAATGGGGGGTCGTATTTTTTAACTATAAATTTGAGTTCTTTTTAAGGAAATATAATGTGCATCATAAAATTACAACATCGTATCATCCTCAAATAAATGGACAAGTGGAGGTAATGAATCGTGAGCTTAAGAAGATTATAGAGAAGACGGTTGGAAGTTTGAGAAACGATTAGGCAGCAAAATTAGATAACACATTATGAGCTTATTAAATGGCACTCAAAACACCAATTGGCATGTCGTCATTTAGGTTGGTGCTTAGAAAGGCATGTTATCTACCCATCAAGCTAGAACATTATGTATATTAGGCTATCAAGACACTGAATTTTGATTTGAAAGCCACAGGCGAGAGGAGGCTTTTACAACTTAATGAACTCGATGAAATTCACCTCCAAGCTTATGAGAATACCAAACTCTTTATGGAGAAAAGAAAGAAGTCGCATGATGCATATATTATGAAAAAGGATTTTTAACTTGGTGATTTAGTATTACTATTTAATTCACGACTTCATTTATTTCCAGAAAAATTAAAGTCTAGATGAAGTGAACCCTTCCAAGTGGTTCAAACATTCCCTCATAGTGCTCTTGAGCTCGAGAATGGGAAAAAAGAGCATTTCAAGGTTAATGGGCAATAATGTAAACCATATCATGAAGGTTTATGGCCAAGGAATAAGAAAATTGTTTCATTTGATGCTAATTCTCATCCAAATTAGCTTTGCTAGCAATTAAAGTCAAGCTAAGGACTTTAAATTAATGCTTATTGGGAGGTAACCCAATTTAGTTTTAATTTTCATGCATTTTTCATTTTGGTAGTTAGTTTTTATAGGTTATTTTTTTATTTTGGTATTTTTGTTTTTATTTTTAGGTAAGCCAATGCATGGGATTAAAAGAGATGAGAAAATTAAGGAGAAAGGCGCAAGATGTTGATACACGGGTAGACACACGCCCGTGTCTTTACCAGTGTCCATGTATGTTTTTTGAACCAGTAAGGTATACAATCACACACACACCTATATAGATCCCTGTGTTTAACTATAGGTTTTTAGAAAGAATGGTACACGGGCAGATACATACCCGTGTCTAATGACCGTGTTTGAAAATGTTAATTTAGACAGAAGAGTACACGGTTAGATACACGCCCGTGTTTTATAACCATATTTGCATGTTATATTTTTGGCAGATTAGTACATGGGTAGAGACATACCCGTGTCTTGAGCTGTGTGGTTCATTTAAAATTCCCAATTTTAGTAAGACACGCCCATGTCTATATTACACGCCCATGTATTACTAGACATTTAAATAGATGATTAGGGATTTTAAACGTTATTCTTCGCGCTCATTCGACTTTTCTTCTTCTTTTTATTCCATAACCGCCGATTTTTAGTTTCTCACCATAAATTCGGCTCTAAACTATCAATTTCCCTTGATTTTCTTCCTTTTTTCAATAATTCTACCATAAAAATGTCCTCTCCCCTTAGAAAACATGTCAAGCAAAGGGCTTAACGGAATCTCTCTACTTCTTCGTGCCCCCTACACGTTCCTCAAGCAGATCTGCCTCCCTAAGTCGGTTCCTCTTCATCGGGTGCCTGCTCTCTCCATCCTTTTCTCCTATTTAGTGATAAATGCATCCAAGTAAAGGTTAATACCCTTATATCTCTTCCTATGGAACCCAATAGGTTTCCTAGTCAAGGGAACTTAGAAAAACTAGGATTATGGTGAGTAATTGATAGAAAATTATTCAATAGGAAGTGGACTAACATGATTTCAATTAGGGACCCTTACTACTATGAATTATTTGTTGAGTTTCTTGCATCCTTCTCTATGAAAAAATAAGGTATAGATTATAAGAAAGAGGATGTGATTAAATTTAGGTTAGGTGGTACGAATTTTTCTATGTCTATTTCTCAGTTTGGTGTTGCGTTGGGGATTTACAGTGCGACATGGATAGAAACTATCCATTATTATAATTCCTTAGCTAATTTCTCTAGTTCATGGGCACACGCCAGATCATCGTGAGGGCACGGGGTAAGTGACTATGAGAGACTTTTTCTATCTATCTTATCTAGAGACTGGGGATTTATGTAATCTGGCTTATGGGTTTACCACTTATTTTGACTCTATGTCAAATAAGTCACGCGGTGTATTATGTAGGGGTAGCTACATTACTAGGTTAGCTAGAAACCTAGGAGTTTTTTATGACCTTAGAGACTTAACATATAGTTGCCATATGATAGCCCTAGATATAGATATGTTTCATACGATAAGGTTGGTGGAGAAGAAGGGAGATGAGGATATATTAATTGATGGCACCCCACCTACTACTGAGGTCCCTGATATGGCTGAGGGTCATGACATCCCTGTGCCTAAGGTTCCCCTTATTCATACTAATGTTCCATGGGCCGAGTTTCGGAGGACATAGTAGCGCCATGAGCTTATGCTTCAGCATCTCTACTCCTAGATGGATTGAGTGCAGCAGGGCATCTCTGCCTTGATGATGGACAGAGGTTTACAACTGCCTCCTATGCCTCCAACCCTAGATTTCTTCTCTGTATCCTCTTTTAATCATATGGAGCCTAAGCCCACCATTGCAGCTGATAATGATGAGTTTCCGGGTGATGACAGTGATGATGACATTGATTAGTTATTTTAGTATTCTTTTTGTGTTTTTGATTTTATGTATAGATGTTATTATCATTTGTTTTTTTTATGTATTATGAATATTTTTTATTATGGATTTATTATTCTGTTTTTTTCCTTTTATGTCATTTTTTATTTTTATTTTTGTTTTTATTTTGTTTCAATTTCTATTCTTTTCGATTACTCATTCCTTTCATTTTCCGATTCATACTAAAGATTAAATTCATGGGAGTACTAGTTCTTTTCATCCTCTGTTATTTTTGCACATTGAGGACAATATTCTGATTAAGTGTAGGGGGGTGTAATTTGAAATTTTCTTTTCAATTTTCTTAACATGCTTAAGTATTTGGTTGTCCTTATCACTATGATGAATTTAATTTAATTGATTTGGTTTTCTTATTCAATTAGCCTATTCTCCAATTAATGTTTGATTTATAATTCTAAAACTTAAATGATAATTTGAGGGTTGAGGGATTTAGTAAATTTAATGAATCTAATGCCAATTCCCTTTTTCACAATTGAGACTCATGAATTAACATTTGAAATAGTATAATGTTGAATTATGTTAAAAGAAAGGGTAAGATGAAGCGTTAAACGCCCTTGCTTAGAGAAAAAGAGAAAAAAATTCAAAAAAAAGTAAGTGAGATGGAGAATAAAATGCACTCACTAGAGTGAAAAAAATAAACGAGATGGAGTGTAAAACACACTTGTGAGTAAAAATACTGTTTTATGTTTAAAGTTTGTGAATGATATTGGGTTACAATTTTGAGTGTTAATTTATGAAAATTTTGGGTATGAGTTAGGAAATGACTCTTCACTTGGTAATAATTGATATCCTTTTGCTCTTGAGTTATTATTTTTTTTAAAATTATAAATTTTATATTATTTAAAGAATGTGTTAAATGTGTAAGTAAAAGTTGTTAATGAATTTTATTCATTTTAGTGATAAGGAGTTGAGTGAATGATTTTTACTTGTTGGCAAGCAAATGCTTAAGTGTGTGGGAACTTGATTAGAGTATATTTTGTTATGTTTTAGTGGTTAATTTGTGCTAATTTTAAGTTAAAATATGTTAATTTATGTTATAGATAGGGTATTTACATGTGTTTGACTTTTATACGTGTTTACGACTCATTTTTGAATCATTGATCAAGGTTAAATGTGAATAAATTAAGGAAGAAGAAGGATTGAAGTTGAATTTTAAAGGAATTGTTGACATAGGTAAGGACACAGTTATGTGTCTGCCCGTGTAGTAATCTGGACTAAAAGAGGGCCTTGAACACTGTTGAAGACACATCCATGTGATGGACCGTGTAGTCTACTGGAAGATTTTAAAAGCCTAAACATGGGTCGAAATATGCTCGTGTAGTAGGAAATGTACCTCACTGTCAATTTAGTTAGTATTGAACACGGCTAGAGACATGGTCGTGTGATGGTCTGGATATTGAGTACAATCGAGACACACCTGTATATGAAAGGGACATGGCCGTATATGTGCAAGAATCAAGATAAAATCAACTTCTTTGGATGCCTATTAAAGGGGAATTAAAGGAAGACTATAAAAGGATAAAGAGAATTTATTTTAAGGATGATTTTTGGATGATTTTGGAGAGAGAAAAAGAATATATTAGGTATTTTCAAGGATCAAGATTGGAGATTGAAGATTAGGAATTGCAAAAGATTGAGATTTTCTTTTCTTCTTTTTAATTTCTTATAATTGGTGATGGATTCTTTTTATTTTTCTTTGGAGATTATTTTCATTATGTTACGTTAGGTTTTTATTTATTAGTGATTAAGGATCTGAACATGAATTAGTTTAATTTTCCATTTTTAATAAATTCGTTATTCATGTAAATTATGTTTATTGAGCTTAATGCATGTTTGTGTCTGATCAACATTAGCATGATTATAATTGATATTATACATTGAGAGATGATAATTTTGGTGGAACTATAAACATAAGTAAAAGTTGATTCAATATTAGAGATAAATTGAATTGATTAAATTCCTTAAGAGTTGAAGATAAACTTTATGATTTTATTAATTATGGTTTGTAATCGCAATGAGAATTGGGTTACAAGATCTTGATTAAAGATTATAAATTAGGTTAATTGGCTTTGAAAAAAGTTAATTATAACATAAGATGACTCAAGATTTGTATGGATAATTGAATTAAGAGAGGGGAATTAACTAATGAGTGTGAGATGAATTAATTTCCTAATGATTGGTAATATATTGATTAATTAATTTCATAATTAGGGTTTTTATTTTCATTTTACTTTAAGTAATCATAGTTAATAATTCAATTAATTTTGTAGCCTTAAATAATTTGAGAGAAATTGGTGGTGGATAGGTCATAATCTCTGTGGGATGATATCTTATTATACTACTTGTCGATTCCATATACTTGCAGAAGATACACAAACACTAATCAAGAATGCACAAGGGACATAAAGTTTTTTAGATGTAGCACCCTCAACCGCAAGCATACACGTGTCCATAATATAAACCATACACGTGGCATGAGAAACTTTTCATAAAAGATATGTATATATACATATACTCTTGTTCATATACATTGTATACACTCAACACAAATATTACATGATGCTAAAATGTATACATGGTTTCATTACAAAATGCCCCTAATGCCATATGATATTGAGGATGGAAATATTTACAACAACCTCACCTCTGAACCACCTGAGCTCACTAACAATTACACACCTTAAGATTTATCTAGCTAAATTCTGAAAAACTTGAATGCAAAAGAATGAGCTTGTGACTCAATGAGCAATTCTTAATACAATAATACATATAAAATTTCTCAAGAATTAATTAAGGAGAAACACTAAATTAGTTTACACACGAAGTGTGTAACTTTATGTATAAACATTACTTAAGAATATACCATACATATAAACGGAAATATCTTGCCCAATACCAGAAATTAAGACCAATTAAGAACTCAAAACAGAGCAAAAACATCGCCAGGTTGTGCCCAAAGACTGGCACTCGCTAGCCACTAGCGACTGCTAGTGGCTCGCCTGGTTCCAGAGACTGGTGGTCGCTAGTCATTGGCAATTGCCAATAGCTTGGCCTACGAGTAGGGACTGGTGATCGCCAGTTGCTTAGCTTGCTAATGACATGCAAATTTTTAGACCATGCAAGGAGTCCAAATTGCACCTTGCCATACCTAAATCAATTGTATATCAAACACACTATCATCATTCATCATCTCATTCTCAAACATTCTTATCCATTTAACATAAACCAAATATATACAACAAGCAAACCAAATATATGCAAAAAGTATACTAAAAATATACCCAAGGTATACCAAATTAGCTTATGCTTATATCATATCCTTTCATATGTCAATTCTCACATTTAGTATATATACAAACCCAAAACTAAACATTCATATGCAAGCATGAATACAAAATACATCATAACTCATATTCGGTATCCGGCCGGAACCATCGTCATATGATTTCCTCACACATAGCCAACTTGGGCATATTCCTTACAATCATATTTTTCACAAGTGGCCACATAGTGAGACTATCTGCCCAGCTCAGTTCCAGATCTTACTTTCTCACATAATTTTTGGGCAACTATCTACCCAGCTCAACTTTCCCATTTCTCATAATTAATACTTCAAATGTGGCCACTTCTGAGACTATTCGCCCGGCTCAGTCTTAGATCTCACATTTAGTGGAGGCTATCCGCCCAGCTCAGCCCCACTATCTCACGCACACGTCACATTTCTCATATATTCATTCAATATCCATATATATATATACATCATTCAATCAACACATTCAATCATAATTCACAGTACATCTCACTTCTTGTCACTTCAAGTGACTTACACAATCCAACATAGCATTTCCATTCAAAAATATAAGAGAACCAATATACATATATCATATTAATAATTACTTACCAAAAGTGCTTCCAACTCTTAAGTGAAGAAGGCTTCTCCTAATGAGTGGTGTCTCTTTTATCTTTGTCAACTCCTACATATAATTAAATATCAATCTCACATAGCAAACATGATACTTGCACCCAAACTCACTAGATGCAACTTAATGCTCAAAGTTTGATAAAGTCAAATGATGCACACATAAGTCCAATGACCATAATATTTCTACTAACGCTAGTATTATGAACCTACTATCAATTCCAAGTGGAATTACTCAATGCAAACATGTACAAAATTATCTATGAATTTTTGAACCAAATTAGGTAAAACATGGCCATTAGTATGAGCACTAAAATGTCAAACCCTGTTAAACCATTTTAACCATAGATTCCATTCAAGCTCAAAACATAAAAGTTGTAGAAAACTCTCTAAAGTTTCCACAGAATTAAACCTCAATCAATTTAGAAGTCTACAACTCTAGTTATGGTAAAAAACCTAGGACTGATAAACAGGGAAAAAAGATCACGAATTTATAACAAAGTTAAACTCAATTTCAATTAACAAAAATACATGCATAGCTTACCAATTGATGCTCTAATTGATTAAAAACCTCCTAAAGCTTCCCAAAACTCTTGTTTGATAAATAATGCAAGATTAAAATCTCTCAAAACTCATCCAAAATCACTCTCCTTCTTCCTACTTAAATCTCTACACCCACACACACACACACACACGGACCAATTATAAACTCCCATTTATGCACTAAGGTGTCTCTTTAATTAATGCATAATTATAACTAAAGAATAATAATAATAATAATAATAATAATAATAATAATAATAATAATAATAATAATAATATTACATAATAATCTATAATAATCTAGATAATTATAGACAATTATCACCACAGTATCCTTCCTCCTCTTTAATGAAATGGGATTATTACATAATAACCTCTAACTTTCTATTATGATAATTAAATCCCTTCTTTCCTTACAATTAGGCCCTTCTCTACAATACATAAACATACCCATACTTAAATGAAGTCCACTATTATACTATATATAAAATGAAATGCATAAGTTAGAAATATGTATACTAGAGGGCGGCTTTAAAGAAAATTTCATCCCTGAAATTTAATAACTCACCATCTTTCAGAAAAAGATATGGGTATTTCTGCTTCATTTGTTCTTCTACTTCCTAGAAGCCTCTTAAGGGTAATGATGACTCTATTTCACCTTTACTATTGGAATCTCTTTATTCCTCAACTGCTTCACCTTCCGATCTAAAATTTCTATTGGTTCCTCCATATAAGTTAGTTTTTCAGAGATTTCTATCTTTGATTCTTGTACGATGTGACTCGGATTTGATCGATACCGTTTTAACATCAACACATGAAATACATCATGAATGGAAGATAATTCTTTTGGTAGAGCTAATCTATATGCCAATTGTCTAATCCTCTCGATAATCTCATATGGTCCAATGTATCTCGGACTCAGTTTCTTTTGTTTGATAAATCTTAAAATTCCTTTCCATGGAGATACTTTTAGGAAAATTTTCTCTACAATACTATACTCCATCTCCCGATGGTGTCAATCTGTATAACTTTTCTGACGATCTTGGGCCATTTTTAGGTATTTCTTGACCACTTGAATTTTATCTATTATTTCTTGCACCAAATCTGAACCTTCAAGTGATCTCAAACCTTTAACATCCTAATAATTCAGACTTCTACATTTCTCCCATACAAAGCTTCATAAGGTGCCATTCCGATGCTAGAGTGATAACTGTTATTGTAGGTAAATTCCAGTAATGGCAAGTGATCATCCCATTTTCCCTTAAACTTCAAGGTATAAGCTCTCATTATATCTTCTAAAGTCTGAATGGTTCTCTTCGATTGTCCATCTATTTGAGGATGAAATGCTGTGCTAAAATGCAATTTCGTTCCCAATGCTCCCCGTAGGCTTCTCCAAAAATGTGATGTAAAACATGGATCTCTATCGGATACAATTGACACAGGAATCCCATATAGTCTCACAATCTCAGAGACGTATAAAGAAGCCAACTTGTCCAAATTATCAGTTAATTGAATGGGTAAGAAATGTGATGATTTGGTGAGTCGATCAACTATCACCCATACAACATTATGTTTCTAAAATATTTATGACAACCCAATCATAAAGTTCATTGTTGTCTTCTCCCATTTCCATTCAAGGATCCTCAAAGATTGTAATTTTCCTGCAGGTACTTGATGTTCCGTGTTCACTTATTGACATGTCAAGCATTTAGCCACAAAATCTGCCACATCCTTTTTCATAGTTGGCCACCAATAAAATGACTTCAAATCTCGAAACATTTTAGTACTATCGGGGTGCATCGCATAAGGAGCAGTATGTGCTTTATTCATGATTTATTTCCTTAATTCACTAATGTCCGGAATATACAAACAATTATCAATCATTAACATGCCATCTTCTTTGATTACAAACTGAGTGTTGACTCTGGCTTCCACTTTCTCTTTCATCCTCTTCAAATATAAATCTTTCATATGAGCATTTCCCCAACATTGAGAAAAATATTCATTGCTCGCAATGCCACAAGATTTTCCCTCTCATAACAAATTATTTTAGCAGTAATCTCTAGAGTTTTATGACTTAAAGCATCGGCTACTTGATGAGCACAAATCTGCAAGCATACAGAATCGCAACCAGTAGTAATAAAAGATATCATCCCACAGAGATTGGAGAATTGATTATTGCAATCCTAACTATGTTTATTTGTTTAGACAACGAAATAGAGTTTGGAAATTTAAAGAAATGAAACTAAACTAAGAAAGTTAAAAACACAAATTCAATTCAAATCTTAAAAGCTAGGGTTCTTTATTCTCAATTGACCATTTCAAAAGATTGATTACACAACTAGGTCTACACTAGTTTTAATTCATTTTGAAGGGATCTTAAGAACTATAGACCTTCCTCTCGGATAAACCCTATAATTAAATCAGAGGTAATCAACACTAAGTTTGATGGCTCTCACCAACCTAATGTCTTTTACAACCAATTTTAACACACACCTTTAATCAATATTAATCATTTAAGTGTCTCTCGACTAAGTAAACAACTAATAGGTTATTGCCATATCCCATAGAAGTATCTCTCGATTAAGCCTATAGTGTCAATTCAATCTTAGGTTGGCCAGGCCTAAAATGACATTAAGCACAATAATAACCAATGAATTAAAACTAACAACCTAACATTAATCAAAATAAGCATATGGTCAATTCAGAATAAGAACCTTAAAAAGGAATCTGGCCACTCATATTAAAAATAAAAGAAAGAAATGAAGAAATGAAGAAAACAATTCCAATCATAATGAATAATAAGAAAACTTCCTTCACTAAGGTGTAGAGAAAGCTTGTCCTTCAATCTTCAAAACCAAATCCTATTCTAATATGAGTAAAAATAAAAACAAGAACTAAAAAGAAGAACAAAAACAAAAACTAGAACTAGAACTAAAAACAGAATAACCCTAAATGAAAAATAAATGAAAGTATTTATAGACT
>CATIWO010108597.1:0-14187 GCA_949673435.1 Macaranga tanarius | reverse complement strand
TCGTGTCCCAAGCCATGCCTGCCTCCAACATAAGAAAACACATTCCAAAATCATCCAAAAATGTCCAAAATGTGAAGCCAACATATCTTCCACCAAAATTTATGTCACAAAATACAACAATCTCCACCTTGATATGAATTTCCAAGTATCAATTCAAAACAAAACACTCACAATGTGAATAACAACATAAACTCCACATCTTCCAATATGCCCCTCCAATGGGCACTACTTAACGAGAATGAGAAAGACCAACCAAGTCCAAACAATGTATAAACTTGGACAAAGGAAGTGATTTAGTCAACATGTCAGTGGGATTATCATGTGTACTGACTTTCTCTACAACCACATCACCCCTTGCTATAACATCTCATACAAAGTGATAGCGAACATCAATATGCTTAGTCCTCTCATAGAACATCTGATCTTTGGTGAGAAAGATAGCACTCTGACTATCACAAAACAACGCCATGAGCTTCAAAGCATCATAAAGCTCTCCAAATAATCCCTTCAACCAAATGGCCTCTTTAACGGCTTTAATAATGGCCATATACTCAGCCTCTGTGGTAGACAATGCAACTGAAGCTTGCAATGTTACCTTCCAACTAATAGCACAACCACCAATGCTAAATACATAACCGGTCAACGATCTCCTTTTGTCAAGATCACCGAAAAAATCTGAATCCACATAGCCAACAACCCCATCTCTACATCTCCCAAAATGCAAACACACTCCCGAAGAGCCACGCAAGTAGCGAAGGATCCATTGAACTACTTTCTAATGCTCTTTCCCTGGATTAGCCATGTATCTACTAACTGAACTCACGGCAAGCGACAAATCTGGATGTGTGCAAACCATTGTATACATAAGGGAACCAACCGCACTAGAGTAAGGGTCTCGAGTCATGTACTCAATCTCATCATCTGATTGTGGACACAATAAAGTTGAAAGCTTAAAATGTAAGGCCAATGGAGTACTTACAGGTTTACAATTGTGCATATTAAACCTTCATAAAACCTTCTCAACGTACCCCCTTTGACTAAAATACAATGAGCCAGCCTTTCTATCTCTCATAATCTCCATACCATGGATCTTCTTTGCCTCATCCAAATCCTTCATCTCAAATTCGGCACTCAACTGAGATTTGACCTTTCCAATTTCTTCTTTATCTCTAGCTGCAATTAACATGTCATCAACATAGAGAAGAAGATAGACAAAAGACCCATCATAGTTCTTCCTGAAATAGATACAACTATCATAGTTGTAATGTCTAAACCCCATGTATAGTCATAAAGGCATCAAACCTCTTGTACCACTGTCTTGGAGATTGTTTCAACCCATAGAGAGATTTCTTCAACAAACACACATGGTCCTCCTTTTCTGAAGCAACAAAACCCTTTGGCTACTGCATGTAGATGTCCTCCTCTAGCTCTTCATGTAAGAATGCCGTTTTGACATCCATTTGGTCCAACTCAAGATCATGCCTAGCAACAATCCCAAGTAAAGCTCGAATAGAGCTATGTTTCACAACAGGAGAGAACACATCAGTGTAATCCACACCCAAAATTTGACTATAGCCCTTTGCAATAAGTCTTGCCTTATATCTAGCATCATCAATACCCGGAGTGCCTTATTTCCTCTTGAACACCCACTTACACCGAACAGCCTTCTTGCCTTTGGGTAACTTCACTAACACCCATGTGCTATTTTTTTGTAGAGATTCCATCTCCTCATGCATGGCAATCAACCACTTTTCTAAATCCATACAACTAATTACCTCCTTATAGGTAGATGGTTCCTCAGCGGCATTAATATCCTCAGCCACATTTAATGCATAAGCTACCATATCCGCTTCAGCAAACCTTTGTGGTGGTTTAATGGGCCTCCTAGGTCTGTCCCTCGCAATAGATTACTGAGGTATGGTAGCCTCCTCAACCTCAATCATCTCTGTACCCTCATCTGGTGTAGCTTTTAGTGCGGATTCTTCCCCAAACAGAAACTCCACTTTAATATATGTATCCTACTGCTGCACAAACTCATCACACTTGTCTCTAGGAGACTAATTACAAAGCATAGAAGTTTCATCAAAGATTACATTACGACTCACAATAATCTTACTCAACTCGAGACAACAAAGCTTATAACCCTTAACACCAGACATATAACCAAGAAAAACACATTTTCTAGACTTAGGTTCGAATTTACCATTATCAACATGAGCATAGGCGGGACAATAAAAAATTCTCAGATCAGAATAATTTGGAGGAGTACTAGACCATACCTCTTCCGGAGTTTTCTTGTCTATCACCGTTGAGGGAGAACGGTTCACAAGAAAACAGGTTGTTACAGCAGCTTCAGCCCAAAACGACTTCGGTAATTTGGAATTAGAAAGCAAACACTGAACCTTCTCCATCAATGTTCTATTCATGCGTTTAGCCACACCATTCTATTGCGGAGTACTCGGAACTGTCAAATATCTAACAATTCCCTAGGACTCACAAAATGAGTTAAACTCACCCGAACAAAACTCCAACCCATTATCAGTGCAGAGACGCTTCACTTGCTTTCCAGTCTGTTTCTCAATCATAGTCTTCCACTGCTTGAAAGTGGCAAACACCTCACTCTTATGCCTCAAAAGAACACCCAAACTTTCCTCGAGAAATCATCAATGACCGTTAGCATGTAGCTTGCACCACCCTTAGTAGGAACTTAGGATGGCCCCCAAAGGTCTGAATAAACATAGTCAAGTGTCCTTTTTGTGCTGTGAATGCCTTTACTGAAACTCACCCTTTTCTGTTTTCCAAACACGCAGTGTTCATAAAACTTCAATTTCCCAATTCGACCATCTATCAATCCCCTTTTGCTCAATTCAGCTAGACCATTCTCACTCATATGGCCTAATCGCAAATGTCAAAGTGTAGTTTTATCCAACTTGGAGGAGGTGATGGTTGCATCACCTATAATGGTCGAACCCTCCAAGATGTACAACTTGGCATGCATCAAACGCCCCTTCATCATAACGAGAGAGCCCTTCGTGATATTCAATACAACACCTCCACCTGAATAACTGTAACCTTTACTGTCGAAGGTAGAAACTGAAATGAGATTTCGGCCCAAATCAGGAATATGCCGAACATCCTCAAGTGTTCTGATGATCCCATCATGCATCTTAACTCTGACCGTTCCAATGCCGACAATCTTACATGGGGAGTCATTCCCCATTAAAACAATCCCCATATCTCTCGGTTCATAGGTTGTAAACCATTCCCGATTGTGAGTCATATGAAATGTACAGGAGGTGTCTAAAATCTAGTTATGTGTTGAATTGAGCCTACTGTCAGAGATAACGAGAAGACCACCTTGATTATCCAAATCTTCTATATCTTCAATAATACTGGCCTCACCATAATTTTTTGGCCTTTTACTCTTTTGATCACCTTTCTCAGTCCTATTTTTCAAATAAAAACACTCGGCTTTGACATGACCCTTCTTCTTGTAGTAATAGCACTTCACAGTCTTGCTCTTTGACTTAGACCTTCCCCTATTCTCATCCCCACCTCTCTCAATCGTCCTTCCCCTAATAACAAGACTCTCTCCATGAGTATCCGAATTAACCACCAACTGTTTAACCTGCTCCTTAGAATACAACGCCTCATAAACCTCTTCAAGAGAGATTTTCTCACATCTATACAATAGAGTCTCAATAAAGTTCCTATAGGATGGAGGTAAAAAATATATCAAAATCAAAGCTAAGTCCTCATCCTCAACCTTAAGCTCCATACTCTCCAAGTCAGAGACAATATCCTTAAACACAGTTAAATGATTTTCAAGGGATGTACCTTCCACCATACGATGAGAGTACAAATGCTGCTTTAGATGCATCTTACTAGGGAGAGATTTCTTCATATATATCTGCTCCAACTTCGACCATAATGAAGCCGAGGTCTTCTCCTTTATTATATTCTACAAAATAGTGTTCGACAAATGTAGATGTATTTGTGTCAAAGTTTACGATCTTTATGCCTTTCTACATCATCTGTCCATGATGCGGGCATCTGATCAAACCCAAAAAGACAATCATCTAACTCCATCTGAGCGAGTATGGCTCGCTTCTTAACCTGCCATAACATGAATCTTGTGCTATGATCCAATAGCGGAATATCATACTTTAACGATGCCATTGTTTAAATCAGATAACGCCAATATCAAACATGGGAAAAATAATCTTTGCTCAGCGGAAGCAATAGGCGAATGCAACAAATACACACTCAATAGAAAATTAAAGTAAACAAGAATAGACACAAAGATTTACGTGGAAAATCCCAATATAGGTAAAAACCACGGGCAGAGGAGGAGAAATTTCACTATAATTGTAAAAATAGCGTACAAAGACTATTTAGATGGCTAATAATGATGAATAGGCCGAATTCCATAATCCCTAATTGATACAAGGCTTATTTATAGTGTTTGTGGAGAGAAAATAGGAAGAAAATTGCTTCCTAAACGAATTTGGACAACACTGCACATGCAACACTGCTTGTTTCATGCCGTGTAACAACCTGTGTCAATTTTCGGAGCATAAACTAGACACGACATGGCTTGGAGCATGGTCGTGTCGCTCCCCGTGCACCATTCTTGGACAAAGGCAGATCTCAACACGGCTTATGTCATGCCGTGTCCCAACCCCTGTTGCTCACTGGTCAAAAATAGCACTCGACATACCTTGTGACATGGCTTGTGCCAAGTCGTGTCTCAAGCCATGCCTGCCTCTAACATGAGAAAACACATCCCAAACTCGTCCAAAACATCCAAAACATGTCCAAAATGAGAAGCCAACATATCTTCCACCAAAATTCATGTCACAAAACACAACACCATCCATGCTCATATTCATAACATTCAACATACATAATTATAATATCCACTACACAACACACACACATATCATCATTTGCCAATAAATCCTCACATTATCAATATACAAAAATGTAGAAATTCATGTCGTATTATATTCCACTCGATAATTCAATATCCACGTACTATTTATAAACTTACACATTTCCATTAAATTAAACTAACTAAGTATACTATTATACATAAGAGTTTAGCATATGTATATAAAATATATTAGTAATTACTTACCTCCAAGTGCTTCCAACTTCAATAAAGGTCTTCCTTCTAATTATTGGTGCCCTCTTTCCTTTTATTAACTCCTACATATAATCATTCATCAATCTCACATAACAAATATTGTACTTACATCCAAACTCAATTAGATGGAACTTAATACTCAAAGTTTGATATATCTAAATGATGCACACACAAATCGAATGACTATAATATTTCTACTGAAGCTAGCATTATGAGCCTACTATCAATTCCAATTAGAATGACTCAAATTAAACATGTATAGAATTATTTATGGATTTTTGAATAGAATCGGGTAAAACAGGGCCATCAGCATGAGCACTAAAATGTTGAGCCCTGTTAGACCCTCATAACAATAGATTCAATTCAGGCATAAAACATAAACATTGTAGAGAACTCTCCAACGTTTCTAGAGCATCCAACCTTGCTCAATTTGGAGTTTTACAACCCAAGTTATGGTAAAAACCCTAGGACTAAAAAATAGGAAAAATAGAGAATGAATTTACAACAATCAAAACTCAACTTCAATTAATAAAAATACAAGCGTAGCTTACCAATTCTGGCTCCAATGATTAAAGACCTCCTAAAGCTTCCTAAAAATTTTATTTGATAAATTGTGCAAGATCAAAATATCCTAAAGATCTATAAAGAACCACTCTCCTTCTTCCTTCTCCAATTCTTTACAACTCTACACACACACACACACACATATACACACATAACCAATTACAAGCTTCCATTTACTCCCTTAGGTGTTCCCTTTAATAATTACTTAATCTTAATTAAAGAATAAAAATCTAGATAAATATGGACATTTATCACCATAATATCTTATTAACTGCTTAATGAAATATGATTATTATATAATAACTTATAACTTTCTATTGTAACCCACAAAACCCAATTTTCTTATAATTAGGTCCCTCTCTACAATACATAAACATATCTAAACTTAAATTGAGTCCATTATTATACTATATATAAAATGCAATGTATAAATCAGGAATACACATTCTAGAAGGCGGGTGTTACAGGATGTGACTCAATATAGGTACAAGGATGATCCAACTCTTAAAGTCATATGGTTAGAGCTATATAATACCTAGATTTAACACTATACTATCCATTTTTTATAATAACTCAATACCAGCTATCAGGAATGAGGTGAAAATTGATTGGAATCTTAAGAATTGCCTCCACTTTAAAAGGAAGAAAGCTTTGCTTTATCAACTCAACCTTCTATGACTTAAGGTCTGAATTAATAAGCTAATTATGGACAACTTATAATTGATATGTTGGGTGCTTCTGGCTCTCCTCCCGATATTTGCTCTCTAGCTAGGGGAGTTTATCTCATAATATGCATACCAAAGAGGCTAAGAATCCATTGATATTACCAAATATGGATATTACAGCCATCTCCAACTCACCAACAAAGACCTTTCTTCACCATTGGGATTGCATTTAAAAGACTCTACCACAAATAACTTAGTTTAAAACCAAATTTAGCCTTTAAGATAGATGAGTGAAAAAAATATCTAGCACAAAGAATTCGAGCAATAAGAGAAGTTGGGGTTGACAAAATGTGCCAAACTTGCTTCCCTAATAATGCTAAATTGAAAGAACATAATTGTCTAAAACTAAATCCACCTTCAATTTTCAATTTAGCTAAGAGCTCCCACCTCATATAGTGGATCTTTCTTTTATTGCCCATATTTTTCCATAAAATGACTAAAAAGAGACTAAATCTCATTATAAAAAGTTAAAGGAAGAAAAAAATAGCTTATCATATATGTTGTATTACCTAAGCCATGGATTTAATTAAAACTTCCTTTTCTATAGCCAATAGAGAATTTTCCCTCTAACCTTTAAGTGTCTTCCACGCCCGTTCTTTGAGATAAGAAAAATTCTATTTTTGGAGTGTTCTAGAACTAAATATAAACACAAATATTTTGGAAAGTGTGCAACACCTTTTACCCAATAACTACTGAATATCCTCCTTATGCTCAGAGCTAATATTTCTACTAAAAAAAACCTCAGTCTTGTCAAAGTTAACTCTCTGACCAAAAGTACGCTCATATTTTAATAAAATAGCCTAAATAGTCAAAGCTTTTTATACAGTATATTAATAAAATAAATATTGTCATTAGTAAAGAAGAAATGAGAAATCTCAGGGCTTTGACGACATATTTTGATAGTGTGTAAAATTTTATCTAAAACAACCTTTCGAATTAAAGCTGATAAGCCTTTAGCATAAATGAGAAATAAGTAAGAGGAAATAGGATTGCCTTGTCAAAGACCTCACTGCGGAACCAAGAATCCTGTGGGCTTTTCATTTATAAAAAAATGACATTGAGCTCAAGCAATTCATAACAAGACGAATAAAGAGATCAGGAAAACCCATATTTCTCATAACCTGTTCAATAAACCCCCATTCAACACGATCACACGCTTTGCTCATATTGAGCTATAACTCCTTTCTTGCCTATACTCATATATTTAATGGCATAAAGAACTTCAAAAGCTACTATAACATTATTAGTGATCAAATGCCTAGGAACAAAAGCACTGTAAGTTATGTTAATAACAGAAGGAAGTACAACCTTTAATTAATTAGCAAGAACTTTAAAAATTAAGTTGTACAACACATTATACAAAGTAATTGACCGTAAATCCTTCAAAGACTCTGGGCACCTAATTTTTGAAATTAGAGTAATAAAAGTGTGACTATATTTAGAAGGCATCTGTCCCGATTTAAAAAATCCAAAATAAGATTAATTATCTCACCACCAATAATATATGCTAGTATTTTTGGAAAGAGAGAGCTAAAAACCATCTGGACCATGTGCTTTATTAGGATTTATCTGCTTAAGAGCTGACACCACCTCATTAACAGAGCTGCCAATATATTTGTATAATCATTAGGCAAAGTAAAATCTATAGCATCCAAAATATTAAAGAACACAAAAGGTCGAGTAGAAGAGAATAAATCTGCATAATATTCAAAAACTCTAAAGTGCATTTGAGCATTAGTTATGCAGTTTTTGGGGGTACGGAAGGTAGGGCGACCTAGCCTTCCAGCTCGACCCAGACTAAAAAAATATCAGTCCATTAGTGTAGCTATATTTTAAGGGTCAATCCTATTATATCATCAAATTAAAGTCATTAACCAAGGCAACCTCCAGGGAATCTTTTTTAGTAGATTGCCTACTTGCACAACATTTACATCCCCCAATCATAAAAATCGAATGCCATCCAAGAAATTGGCTTACCTATGTCTAAAAGCTTTCTAATGAAAACTTTGTATTGTAATCTCTAGCTTCCAACCATAAAGCCTTCAAACATTGGCACTAATAAATCTCTTATTTCTTTAACAAATCATCAATTTGGGACCACATCTGAGCTAACCAGTTATCCTTCAAAGACACATCAATAAAATTCTGAGCATTAGTTAGCCTTTTAACAACCTGCTCAACCTCCCAGTTCAAATGCCCAAAAGATTTAAAATGCTAATTATGAAGAGCTGCAAGGTAAGAATTCAACTTTTTCTACACAACACGCTCCAATCCATGCATACTCGATAATATCTAAAACTGTCCAATAATAGACTCACAATTAGGATTAGTTACCTAAAATGCTTTAAAATGAGGAATCTTACGCACCATTTGTCTATCTGAACTACCATATGTATGTAATAGAAGCAAAAAGTGATCTGAGGGTATCTTAGCAAAATGAACAACATTAGCTAATAGAAAGGAAGATATTCATCTAAAATTTGCCAAAGAATAGTATAACCTTTCTTTTTACATTATGATCTCTTCTCCTTCCATTATACTAAGTAAAATATGCCCCTTTATATCCTAAATCCCATAAGTCACATTTATCAAGTACTTGTCGAAATTTTTCAATGCATTATGAGTCCTTAGGACAACCATCAAGCTTCTCATAGCCATACAAGATTTCATTAAAATCACTAAAAATAATCTTAGTACCTGAGTATGAACATATAACTGGCACATAAGATCCCATATATTGCTTTTTAGATAAGCTTCTAGACATCCATAAACTCCAAAACCATCCCAAGCAAAAGAACTTGAATGATCATGCACTCTAAAGATGATATGGTGAGTTGATTTTATTTTTTCTAAATCATTGGCTTTATAGAAGGATCAATGTTCATATTGTGAGTTATTGTATTAGGGCTAATCTTCATTATTTTTGATGCTCAAGAAGCGAAAATGTTCAAGTGATTTTGGAGCACTTACTCAACTTCCTTCTTTATTTGATTAGCCATCTTTCCTCCAATTTTAACCACTTTCATTTTCAAGCTTTAACTCATTGAGTTCATCAATTGGTTCGGGCTTCACCCTTTATTTTGTAGTATCAATAAAATTTTTTATAGGAAAGACTTCATTCTCATCCTTGATTATAAGCTGATAGCACTGTTTGGCAGCTTCCTAATCTCCTTTAATGATAATAACTTACCTAGGAATAGGGATCTTCATTTTACTAATCGATCAATTTCTATTTTAAGATCTCTACATTCATCCGTGTAATGGCCATGATCTCGATGGTACCTACAAAAACAATTTTTATCTCTAGTACCAATTGAAAATGCATTGAGTTTTCAGGGAGTTGGTGTGTCAATCTCATTTTATTTGATCCACATTAAGATCTCTGACCTTGGCATATTCAGTAGAGTGTATCTTTTATCATCTCTTCTAAATCAAGAATTAGATTTCTTTCTTTATTTAGATCTTTCTTCTCTTCCTTTCTTTTTAATGCCTTTTCTTTGTTCTCTTTTCTTCACATTTCTCTCATTTCTTCATCAAGTTTAATTAGCCTTGTTGCAATAGTCATTGCCTCAGGAAATGTCTGAGGCTTTCTGGTCATTATTTTTTCATGAAGTTTTCCCATTTTAGTTTCATACTTCAACATATTAATTGTTGTGTCATTACTTAAATGTTTAATTTGCATGGTGATCTTATTGAATCTGTCAAGGTAATTTATGAGTGTCTCATTATCACATTACTTACAAAGGCATAAATCATTTATGCTCTTTTTTGGTGGAATGTTTATAATAAACTGAGTGCAAAATTGTTTAATTAGCTCTTAAAATAAAGATATCGAGTTCTTGGGAAGTCTATGAAACCACTTGTAACACCCGCCATTTTAGCCTACATATTATGGCGTATGAATTTCATGTTATGTATAATAGATAGTTAACCTAATATAAGTTTGAGTATGAGCATGAGTGTAGAGAGGGACTAGATTGTAAAGTAAGTTTAGAGTTAATTATAATAATAGAAAGTTATAGGAGTATTGTACTATATGCCCATTTCATTAAGGGGCTAAGTAGATATTTTGATGATATTTGTTATATTATTAAGTAATATTATATTTGTTATTTATATGATAAATATAGATTTATTAGTTGGTGGGAAAATTATTATTAGAAGACTTTGGAGGAGGTTAATATGCTGAGCTTTGATTGAGTTAAGTATTTATGTGTATATTTAATTGTAAGTGTGTGTTTTTTGTGTGTGGTGTAGAGAATTAAGATAAGAAGAATAGTGTTTTTCTTGAGAGATTTTGGAGAGTTTATGATCTAGTTCAAGTGATCAATTCACTGATCTAGGAAGCTTTGGGAGGTTTTGAATCAATTGGAGTCCTAATTTGGTAAGCTTTACATGCTTTTATGTTTATTTAAGTTGAGTTTTCTTTCTTATCAATTTCAGGTATATTTCCTCTCAGTCCTCTTGGTTTTACCATAACTTGAGCTATAGAGCTCTGATTTGAGCATGGTTGAACTCCTTAAAGAGTCTTCTGTAACTTTTATGTTTTGAGTTTGGACTGATTTTATTATTTAGAGGGTTGAATAAGGCTAGACATGTTCTTGCTCATGCTAATGCCTTGTTCTACCTGAATTATTTCAAAAATTCATAATTACTTCTCTACATGTGAAAATGGTGTGATTTCAGTTGGGAATGAAATTAGACTAATTTATAAAGAGTTTTTATGAATTTGGTGATTTTAGGATGAGTCTATGATTTTAAAAGCATCATGAACTTCATATATCAAACATGACAGTAGTAGTACATAGGTTGGTTTATGAATTTTCTTTTGTGTTGCTTATATAGTGATAGCTAGAGTTGTAGAGCTCCAAATTGAGAAAGATTAGATGTTCTAGAAACTTCAAAGTATCTCCTACAACTTTTATGTTTTGACCCTGAGCTAAATTTAATGTTAAGGTTGTCTGGCGGGGCTCGACATTTTCTTGCTTATGCTATCAGCTTTGTTTTGCCTAAATTTAATTAAAAAACCATAATTTATTCTATATATGTCCAAATTAAATAATTCCAATTGGAATTAGAAGTAGACTCATATGACTAGTTTCAGTATTATTTTCATAATTTTTGGACTTGTGTTTGAATTATTTGAATACATTGAACTTTAAGCATCTAGTTGCCTCATATAACTAGCTTCAGTATTATGACTTTGGACACATTGAACTTTGGACACACTGGAAGTAGACTCATATGACTAGCTTCAGTATTATTTTCATAATTTTTAGACTTGTGTGTGAATTATTTAGACACATTGAACTTTGAGTATCTAGTTATCCTTTTATGATTTAGGGTGAATTGTTATACTTGCTTATTTAAATTGGCATATGATTGTGTGTAGGAGTTGATAGAGCTGGAGGAGACCCTATTTAATAGGGGGAGCTCTTATTTAAGAATAATTTGAAGGCTTGAAGTAAGTAATTATTAATATAATGCTTACATATAGTGATTTTCAAGTAACTATAGTTATTTAACTATATTGATTTATATATGCCATTTAAGTGGCAAGAATGATAAGTCTATATATATATATATATATATATGAATATGTTATTGTGAGAAAGCATAATGAATATATGTATATATATTATTGTAAACCATTGAATGGTCGATTGAGAATGTGTAGTGATGGATTGGGAATATTGGCACTTATAAGAGCAAGCCACTTTATGTGGTATGAATTGATATGCATTACTTACGAGAAAGGTGAATTGTGATTCACGATAAGAGATGAAAAGGGATGTTGAATTGTGATGATATAATTGTACATATGCATTTTGATATGTTATGAAACTAACGAAATATATGCATATGGCATGATGTGAGGAATGTGAGGAAAACATGTGAGTGTGGAGTCTGAGCTGGACAGAGAGCCTCCATGATCTGAGACTAACCTGGGCAGAGAGTCTCAGATGTGACCATTCATGTGATGTATATATACGTATAAGATCTAAGACTGAGTTGGGTAGAGAGTCTCGGAAATGGCCACGGGTATAAAAATAAAAATAAAAATATGAAAAAGAAAAGAAAAGAAAAGGAAAAGAAAAAGAAAAAGAAAAAAAAAGGTGAGCTTTGTGTGAAACGTGTGCGACGTGTGTTGAGAACTCCGGCCGGATACTAACTTGCATAAACATGCATTTTTACACCATATCTACATATATGATGAATGGGAGGATTATGTTTGTGGATTGCTTGGAATGTTATGAATTGATGTACTTATGATAGTAACAATTGAGGTTTGGTATTTGAATGTTGATTTGGAAAGAGATGTGATGGTGGATTATTTGAAATAGGTGTTGGTGTTCATCTAATTTATATTTACATGTATGAGTTATTAAATATTAGTTAATGTGGATAATATTGAGGTATTGAATGGTTGTGAAGTATTTAGAATATTTTGCAATGGATTTTCAAGTAAAGGACAGGGGTCAAGATCAGCATATCCACCAAAATTTTTCAGGGCTGCGAGCATGCACTGGTGCTTGCCAGCTATGAGACCTACGAGCAGACACTAGCACTTGCCAGTGGTCACTAAATTAGGCACACGGTTGTGATCCAAGCTGTGTTTCGATAAGAAGTTATGGGCCAGTAGACTACATGGGTTAAGATACGCCTGCATAGTCCATTTTCAGTTGTTTTTAATTTATTTTATTAATTAGTTCTTGAGGAGAACTATATGTAGTATTATTTTAATAATTGCTTATTGAGTTGCAAGCTTATTCCTTTGTAAATTGTATTTTTCAGGATATAGTTAGGAAGAGTTTGAAGTGCACATTATTAGAGAACTCAGGTAGGTCCGGGGCAAGCTTGGTGCAGTTATTTCCATCCTCATCATCATGACATTCAAAAATTTTAAAAATTGAGTCTATGTATATATTTTAACATCATGTAAAAATTAAAATGTGTTTAGTATTTCAATGTATGAAACAAGAAATTTTAATTATATATATATATATATATATATATATATATATATATACACTTAACTTTTACCATATTTTTTTTAACATTGCCATGTTTACAAAGTGTATTGTGAATACGTATATGTAGTACTGGAGGGTGCTACATTAAGTGGTATCAGAGCGGGGATTAGATTTCCTCGGGACATAAAATATGATGCATTCATGACATATAGTTGATGTGTGTTGCACATGTCAGGATGGAAGGACACCAAGCTCAACCCATCGGCCCAAATGTGTCACTAAAGTTCATTAATAGATAATACATATATATGCATTATATGAGCTTGAATAATTTTTCATTTATAATTCTATATAAGTTGGATACAATTGTATTTTGAGATTTGATTAAATGATGAGATTAATGAGTTAAGAGCAAGTGGATAGCATTGTTGATGAAGAATTATGAAAAGATAAGAGAGTAAAGTGCAAAGATTTTCATAGGTATTAGTAATTCCACCATAGAAGAGAAATTGTTATAGAGTATAGAAACAATTTTAGATTGAATTAATAAGTATTGATGAAAGGAGAATTACTTATGCAGTATCATTGTTTGAGCAAGATATATGATGTGATATGAAATAAATATATGGATTAAATGAGTGTACCCTTTAGAGTTATTAATAACATATTATATTGATGTGAAGGTGCAATATGTGTATGAAGATTGATTATTATATGCGATGTATATATATGATGTGAAGATTAATTTGAATGTCTTATAATCTTGGCAATGTTC
>CATIWO010108513.1:0-10024 GCA_949673435.1 Macaranga tanarius | reverse complement strand
TAAATAAAATTCCTGAGTGCAATGTTTCCTGTAACCACTGAGGCTTCAACTTTGCCACCAATGGTCAATTCAGAATCGTTTGCAGCTGTAAGTTTTTCTTTGGTTTTCTAACGAAAACATTTGGAAACCAAATCATATCTGATACAACTTAAATCAGCACCTGTATCAAATAAAGTAATTGTTTGCAGTTTAAAATAATTTGAGAAAACAATTTTTGTTTGAATTAAATATTTTCGAGATGTAATTTCTCTTAAAACATTGATATATTGTTATGGAAATTATAAAATTTCTTGTATATTTTGAGTTTCAGGAAGACCGTCAGGGTCATCTGAATCAGAACTTGAAACATCAGATTTTTGTTTAAAAACAAGAGATTGAATGATTTCAGAGTCTCTTTATTGTTTGATTTTAAGTTCCTTTAATTCAGACTTAATTGTTTTAACCTCTTTTTAAAGATCCTGAAGAGTACCAACCGGAGTTTTTGACTTTTTACCCTTTTCAAGAATAGTTGTCAAGTTTTAACTATTCTTTGAAGTGGAAGGTAAAACATTCTGAGAAGATGAAGAAGTTTCAGGTTTGTCTTCTAAAGATTTCATGAGTACATCAAGAAATTCTTTTTGAAGTTTTGAATCACTAATATGCTTGATTGTTTCAAGGAGTGCTTTTTGATCTTTAGTAAGCATATTAATGTGTTTTGGAGGACTGTCAAAGTCAGAGGAGTCTGACTCAGACATTGATGAAGTAGCAATTTTATCAATCTGAAGAGGGATTTCCTCTTCTGAAGAAATGTTTGGAGTGTTAGATTCAGAGGATTCGATCAGAAGAGCATAAATTTTTGAAAGAACTTCATCCTCTAATCCTAACTGATGAAGTTGTTTGTTGATTCGACGGAATTGAGCAGTGTGACCTTTCTTACCGCATTGGAAACAAGTAATATCTTTAAGGCTTTTCTTTGGATATTTCTTGTTTGATTTATTTGCAGACTTCTTATAAGGCTTGTATGATTTTCTGGATTTATGAGATTTTTTGTAATAATCTTCCTTTCTAGGTTTGTAAGTTTTATAAGATTTTATGTGTTTGCAAAATTTTGATTTCCTATAAGGTTTTGTTTCACATTTACCACTGCAGGATTTTGATTTCATTTCAATGGGATTATAAACGAATTATTTGCAGAAGGTTCCAACTTCTTGTTTTGTTTTCTTTAATTCCCATTTTAAATGTTTTTGAAGTTTTAAATCTTGATAGATTTTTAAACTTTCTTTTTATATCAGGCTGATTAGTTCACCGTAAGTGAACTGATCATATGGTATTTGATTACTATGAGAAGCTCGAATTGTATTTCGAACCTTCTCACCCAACAGTTTTGGCAAACCAGCTAAAAACTTTTCTTTCCAAAAAGGTTGATTTGAATCTTCACGAAGCATGATTCTGGTTAGAAAAGTATTTTTATAAGTTTGAAAATCACTTGACTTCATGCAACGAAGGTTGCTAAGAAGTTCAGCATTTTTGTCTTTGAGATGACTGGGATCCCCTATGAAATGTAAGGAGATCGTCAGGATCAAAGTAGCCACAGCATCCTAGACTAGGTTACCAAGATCATCCAAAAAAGGAGTGCCATCATCAATGGTTTTAATCGCAGATAGGATCTGCAATTGTTGTGCTTGGGTTAGATGGTAATCCCACCAACCCTTGAGTTAACACGAGAAACCAGCAATCAGGAGTTCAGCAATGGCCTTATCCGAACTACCAGTTTGGGTCTTGTAGGCATTTGCTGCCATTGTCATTTGTTGTAAAAGACCTAACAATTGGTAATCACTGATACCATCTAGGTTCCATTTTAATTTTTAAAATGAATTTAGAAAATATTTTCTATAGAAATCAATCTTTCTCAAACTCTTCTACTTCCGACTCGATAGAGTCCAAACGGATAGTTAGTTCTTGTTGAGCTAGAACCTTGCCCAATTCTACTCAACTGATCTCGAATGGCTTGAGCAAATTCAAGTTTGCTTTTTTGAAGTTGTTGTTGGCTCTGTTTTGAAACTTGAAATGGTTTGAAAATTGGATTTTTAAGTTTCTATTCTGGAAGTTTGACAGACTCAGAAGACTTAATAGCAGAATGATGTAAAACAGTTGGTTGTTGAATTTTTATTTCAATTCTGGTTAACTTTTTTCTAATTGTTTGAAGATTGACGTTTGAGAAATTTTTCTGCAAAATAATGTGTTTCAAATTTTTTGAATCATCATTATCTTGTGGAAGTTTGAATGGAGCTGCTGGAATTTCTGAATTACCATGAGAAAAGGAAATATTCCTCAATGGTGGGTGTTCAAATTGGACTATCTGATCATCTACCTTCCATTCAGGAGTTTTATTTCTCATTGTAATTGGATTAATAGTCTTGTTTGATTTAGTTTTTGATTTTTTAAAAGGATATGCAATTTTATTTTGATGTGCATAAAACATTTCAAACCAATTAAAAAATTTCATTTGAACTCTGTAGTCATTACAAAATTCGTAATAATTTTCCTGAATCTCATCTTTGATTTCCAGGAAGTTTGAAAAGAACTAAATTCTTTTTTATTCATTCTTTTTAGAAAAAAAATTCTTTTGAAGACGAGTTTTATTAATTTGAAATTCTTTTTCCAAAATACTAATTTCTGCAGTGATGTTTTAGGTAATGGCAGAGGGAGTTGGAGAAGAAGGGGCTGAAGGTGTTTCATCTTCTTCTGTGTTTGGATTTTGTCTATCATAGACAGGTCTTGGGAGAGTTGTTTGATAGTCAACATTTTTGAGTATGGAGCTAGGTATTTCAGAGGTTGAGAACCTTGGCAAGACACTTATTTGGATCTGCTGATTGTTTGGATAAGGAGCACGAGCATATATGACTGAAGGAAGTTGTGAGGCTCTTCCAGGTCAATTGTTAAAGAGGTAGATCCTTCATCAGAATACCGAGAATTGGTTGATCTTCTGTCAAAAGATAGTTTAACTATTCCATCCAAGAATTGGGTAACATTTCTCAGGTTTGCATTTGGCTCAGGTCTTTTTGGTGACTGAGGTTGAGTGGCTCCTTCCAAGATCCATTCTTCAGGTAAGGTAACATCTTTACACTAAATGGTTCTGGGTTTGACAGCATTAAATTTGGATAAATCTATTTGGAGGAGAATGGTTTCACCTTTTAGTGAGTGTTTGAGATGTTTGGTTGCAAAAGCAGAAACCATTGCTTTGTAATGAACTCGAAACATCAATTAAGGCGCTTGCCATTCTACTAAAAGGATATCCTATTAGTAGGGGCGCTACTTTATACTTAACTAGCCCAGGTCCATCCAGGTAATGTCTCTCACGTTGGGTGCCACATTGGGGGCCCATCCGGTACTTGTTGGCCCATCGCACTTACGTATAATACCAGGAGGAGATAGGATAAAAAACAAGATAGTTTGAAATGAAGAATGCAGAAAAGATGAAGATTTATGCAGCCTACCTTATTATTTCATTAAACCAGCCAGAGCATGAAAGCCACGAGACGGGTATCCATAATAAGAGGGTAGGTATGTAAAATCGTTTGAAAGTTTGAACATTAAAAATAAGTACTGTTGAGATTAAAAATAGTTTGTGCATAGAAATGTACAGTAAAAATGGTTACTATTTAGATTAAATTAAAAGTTTGAGTTATTTTTAATGCAGATGCAGATTAATGGTCACAAAGCACCCTGCAAGAAAAATGGCAGTATAAAGGATGAATGCAGTAGATGCGAAATGCATGTACATAAACCACCCTATTAAGAAAGTTTAAAAGTAGGAACGGCCCAGAGGAATGCTCCAGACAGGTACCGTTCAGAATAAAAATGGTGTATGGCTCAGGGGAAGCCCAGACAGATAACTATACACAGAAAGGTATAGAAGAAGATATTGAGCACAGTATAAAACAGTACAAGTTTTCTGATGTGCAAAATCCTACTAGAGGCAAGCACAGAGCATACTTAAGTTTGCAGAAAATAAATTAAACACAGTTTGAAAGCCAATTTTATACCTTTATAAAATACTTATAAAAGATACAAACCGTAGCCGACGGTTATAATGTTTGTGTATAAGTGAAAGGAAAGGTTATCTCTCTATCACTCAATACAATATTTGATTACAGAAAGAAAGAATAGAAATTTATCTAATCTATTTCTCTCTAAAGTTTGCAACCCCTTAATATGATGCAGGAGGAGTCTTCTTATAGCAGGAGGTAACTGAAGTTAGGAGAGGTAGCTGGCATCACATGCTAGGAAAGGTAGCTGGCATCACATGCTAGAGTTGAATAATGAGCCTGCTTTTGGTAGTTGGCAGACAGGTAGGTAGGTAGCTGCACATGGAGTGGCAGGTAGGTAGCTGCACATGGAGAGGGACCCGGCTTCACATGGGAGAGCTGGAGATTCTTTCACTAGCGAGCTGTAGTTTAGTAAGAAAGAGGCAGACATAATTCTGTAGACAATTACTACTAGTAAATACAAAAGTAAATACTAATGATACAAAATATAGAAATAATAAAAAATACAAATATAGAAAAAAATTATTTATAAAATACTAGAATCCACTATTACCGAAGCAGTCATCTCCTAAGTCAATGATAGGCTCAGAAGAGTTTGAACTACTGGAAGAGTCTTCAGGCAAAGAGTCTTCAGGCTTGGAGGATCCTTGTTTGGAAGAGGAAGTCCTATTGTCCAGAAGCTGTTGGATCATCTGGTAGAATTCTTCTTCAGTTTGTGCACCAGCTAGTTTTGGCATTACAAATGACTTCTGTGCCAGGAAAATTGTGGTCTCCTTTGGGCATGGAAGTAAGTTGTTCTTGACTAGCCAATTGTTGACTTTTTGCAGAGTGATCTTCTCTTTATATAGGAATGCATCCCATTACTTGACTTTGTATCTTCTGGTGAGGATTGTTTGACCATCTAATTGTATGCTGTAACTGAAATACCACACACAAACCCATGGCAGGAAAAACTTCATGCAAAAAATGAGAAAAGGACTGAATCTTTTTTTATTTACTGAAGGTTGGTAATGCTATTTGAAGAGGTCAAAGTAGGGTTTGACTTCTGGTATGAGGGTTTCAGGAATATTCCCAAAATAAGTCCATCATTGAATAAACCAGGAGGGAAGTTTGGAGGTTTGAAATTCTCTATAAAAAAAATAACCAGGAATGGCTGGAACTATCATTTTGGATAAAGAATGTATTGAACCAGGTTTGTTAATAGTCCTAGCAGTTAAAAAACTGATAGTGGGTAACTCGGGTATCAAGGCTTGGTGGAAATGGTTTAGTTTTATGCAATTTAGAACCCCATTCTATTGGGTGAAGGATTCTCTAGATTGTACAGGTTGAATAAGAAGGATGTGGATTTTTCTCGTCTTTCTTAAAATGTTTGAATTTGGGAGAACTAGTAGTTTCCAAAATAACTTGATAAAAACTTTGAGGTTTTAATAAATCTCAAGGTTTATAATACAAATTTTTTGGAAAAAGTTTTGAAACTGCCTTGGAGGGTTTTTTATCGCAAAATCCATCCTCCATGGTCAGAATGTTTTAAAAATTTATTTTTTTCAAATACTCAAATTTTATTCTCAAAACTGGATTTTGTTGTAAAACAATTTGAGAAGAAACTGGTTTGGAAATCATTTGAGATGAGGTTTTAACTGAAATCTCCATCTCTGGTATTTCTAAAACTTCTTTACCTTTTCCCACTCTTCTGGAAGATTGGGAATCAGAAGCCAAAGCTATTTGAGCCGGAACTGTTTGGGCCGAAGGTTGTGAGGCCTGCGACATTGTTTGAAGAGCCTAGAAGAGCTCTGGAGACTGGGTCAGTTATTCAACCCATGTTTGAATTTGGGCCTATTTGTGGGCCTCAGCATCTTGTTCTTCTTGGACCATATCCATCCATGATTTAATGGGCTGGGCTGAAGAAGGTTTGAGGAGTTTTTGAGCTGTAGAATGGGCAAGTGTTTGGGTTTTTTGGGCCAGTGTTTGTTTTGGTGTTTGGGCTTGCTCACCGGTATTGTAGGGCCTTTACCCTTATCTTCCTTCTTCGTTCTGGGCATTTAGGACCGGTCTTATAAGAATTCCCTCGTTAGAAAGTCAGGAACTGAGTTTGTATCTCCTTTTATATATTTAATTTCAGAATCAAATATTGAAAGGATAGCTTGCCATTGGGTAAAAATCTGTTTGGAAGTAATATTTTGAACATCTTTTTGTAAAACTTCTTTTGCAGATTTACAATCAATACGTAAAAGAAATTTTTGGTTCAAAAGATCACTTTGAAATTTGGAAATACATAAAACAATCGAAAGAATTTCCTTTTTAATTATGGAGTAATTCTTTTAACAGTCATTCCAATATGCAGATGTAAATTGGACTATGCATTCCCGCCCATTTTGAACTTGTTTTAAAATTTTCCCATATCCCAAATCCGATGCATCAGTTTCAACAATTTTGAATGCTAATGGATCAGCAATATGCATACATGGAATTTCTAAAACTTTTTTTTTGATTAGTCGAACAATGTCAGTATGGTGATCAGACCATGCAACTGGATGCTTTTTAAGTCTATCATGCAATGGCTTTGCAAGACGATTGACGTTTGGACAGAAATCTAAAACATAATTCAGACTTCCTAAAAATCTTTGCAGTTGAGTTTTGTCCAAAATTTTGTCTCAAAATTTGGATGCAAATGCTAAAGATCTTTAAATTAGAGTTATGGTTCCATGAGTAATGTAATGACCCAAAAACTGAACTCTTGTTTGGAAAAGCGAAATCTTTGATTTCGAAACCACTAAAACATTTTCTTTATTACATTGAAAAAGGTTTGAAGATGTTTGAAATGCTGTTCAATTGAGTTTGAAAATACTAAAACATCATCAATATAAATAACACAGAAGTTTGAATATGGATTGAAAATGTCGTTAATGATTCTTTGAAATTCAGAAGGAGCATTTTTCAAGCCAAATGGCATAACATTCCACTCATACTATCCACAGGGGACTGTAAAAGCAATTTTATACCGATCTTGTGGATGTATTTAAATTTGCCAAAAACCATATTTCATATCAAACTTTGAAAAGATTAAAGCAGAATGAAGTTTTTAAAGCAAATTCTTTTTGTTTGGAATTGGATATCTTATCCATTTCAAAGCAGAATTTAAAGGTTTGTAATTGATCACAAGTCTAGGAGTACTTCTTTCTATTTCATTATTCTTATTGACATAAAAAGCAACACAAGACCATGGTGATCGAGATTTGGAAATCAGATTTTTATTTTCTAGATCCTGAATTTCTTCCCTACAATGTTTTTCTAGGGTTTTGTTCCTTTGAATTGGTATAGCTTTTGTTGGAATCTGTTTTTCATCAAAATCATTTTCATAGGGCAGATCAACTATATGTTGTTTTTTTGTCCTAGAAGGCATTTGGAAGATCAGAATAAACTTCATTTTCAATTTGTTTTTGAAAATCAGAAATTTTTTATTTTATCAAATCAGTTTGAAGTTAATTCTGAATTCTCTGAAGATTGACATCTTGCTTTAAATGCATTAGATGTGTTTGTTTAACTTTAATTAAAGCATTTATTCTAAAATTATAGATTGAATGAGCTTTAATCAAATTTAAATTTCTCTTTTTGGGCTTTTCAACAAAAGAAAAAACTAATTTTTCATTTCTTGCTTTAAAATAAATTCCTTGTTCATTGACTTTATAGGGAGTTATTAAATTGATAAAAGGAGTCCCTAAAATTACCATTGAACGTAAATCTTTTGCAAGAATGAATAAATTCCTGAGTGCAACATTTCCTGTAACCACTGAGGCTTCAACTTTGCCACCAATGGTAAATTCAGAATCGTTTGCAGCTGTAAGTTTTTCTTTAGTTTTCTTATGAAAACATTTGGGAACCAAATCATATCTGATACAACTTAAATCAGCACCTGTATCAAATAAAGCAATTGTTTCCAGTTCAAAATCATTTGAGAAAATGATTTTTGTCTGAATCAAATATTTTCGAGATGTAATTTCTCTTAAAATATTGATATATTGTTATGGAAATTCTAAAATTTCTTATATATTTTGAGTTTCAGGAAGACCGTTAGGGTCATCTGAATCAAAACTTGAAATATCAAATTTTTGTTTGGAAACAAGAGATTGAATGATTTCAGAGTCCCTCTGTTGTTTGATTTCAAGTTCCTTTAATTCGGACTTAATTGTTTTAACTTCGTTTTGAAGATCTTAAAGAGTACCAACAGGAGTTTTCGACTTTTTACCCTTTTCAAGAATAGTTGTCAAGTTGTAACTGTTCTTTGAAGTGGAAGGTAAAACATTCTGAGAAGCTGAAGAAGTTTCACGTTTGTCTTCTAAAGATTTCAGGAGTTTATCAAGAAATTCTTTTTGAAGTTTTAAGTCACTAATATGCTTGATTGTTTCAAAGAGTGTTTCTTGATCTTTAGTAAGCATATTAATGTGTTTTGGAGGACTGTCAGAGTCAGAGGAGTCGGACTCAGACATTGATGAAGTAGCAATTTCATCAATCTAAAGAGGGCTTTCCTCTTCTAAAGAAATGTTTGGAGTGCTAGATTCAGAGGATTCAATGAGATGGGCTGAAAGTTTTGAAAGAATTTCATCCTCTAATCCTCACTCATGAAGTCGTTTGTTGATTCGACATAATCGAGTAGTGTAACTTTTTTACCACATTGGAAACAAGTAATATCTTTAAGGCTTTTCTTTGGATATTTCTTGTTTCTTTTATTTGTAGATTTCTTATAAGGCTTGTAGGATTTTCTGGATTTGTGAGATTTTTTATAATAATCTTCTTTTCCACATTTGTAAGTCTTATAAGATTTTCTGTGTTTGCAAAATTTTGATTTCCTGTGAGGTTTTGTTTCACATTTACCACTGCAGGATTTCAATTTTGTTTCAATGGGATTGTAATCGAATTGTTTGCAGAAGGTTCCAACTTCTTAGTTTGTTTTCTTTAGTTCCCGTTTTAAATGTTTTTGAAGTTTTAAATATTGGCAGATTTTGAAACCTTTTTTTTGTGTCAAGCTGATTAGTTCACCGTAAGTGAACTAATCATATGGTATTTGATTATTATGAGAAGCTCGAATTGTGTTCCAAACTTTCTCGGCCAACAGTTTTCGCAAACCAGCTAAAAACTTTTCTTTCCAAAAAGGTTGATTTGAATCTTCACGAAGCATTATTCTAGTTAGAAAAGTATTTTATAGGTTTGAAAATCACTAAGTTTCTTACAACGAAGGTTACTAAGAAGCTCAGCATTTTTGTCTTTGAGATGACTAGGATCCCCTATGAAATGTAAGGAGATCGTTAGGATCAAAGTAGCCACAGCATCTTGGACTAGGTTACCAAGATCATCCAAAAAAGGAGTTTGCTAGGTTGTACTGTAGGGTAGTTAGGCTGGAGGCCATTTTCTTGTTCAGTTCAAAGTTTTAATGTTTTAATTTTCAAAATGAATTTAGAAAACATTTTCTGTAGAAATCAATCTATCTCAAACTCTTCTACTTCCAATTCGACAGAGTCCAAACAGATAGTTAGTTCTGATGAACTGATTATCGAATATTTTTCCAAACATATTGATGACTGGGAAATTCCTAGGATTCAAAAAAAATAGATTTACGAATCTTCCAAACTCTCTTTCCTGAAAAATGACTTTACAATCAAAACAGAAGAAAGGGACATACAAATTTCCAAACCTTTTGAAGAAATCCAACTTCTTTCTTCAAAATCCATACAAAAGCACAAAGAACGCTTATATAAATACATACACATAGGCCTTGTTTAGGTAGGAATAAAACCTCTTACCAGGGAAGGTCTAGATAAATCGATCTTAGCAGTCCTGAGGGATGCTAGGTTCGTAAACTTCTCTAATTTTTTGTTAGGAATGGTGGAATCCAGTCTTAACAAAGGACCAGTGAGTTTCAGCTGCTATCTAAACATAACAGTCTCTTTAAATGATAAAAATGTTTTAAAGAGCATTGTTTTACAAATCAAAACTCATAACTA